>JBBPDI010097259.1:0-27086 GCA_037974545.1 Cucumis variabilis | reverse complement strand
TTACGTGGAAACCCTAGAACAGGGAGAAAAACCACAAAATGTTCTTTTCACTAATACTTGCAAATACAATGAGGGAAAAAGAGGAATAAATAGGGAGAATTAGGGTTACATAAAAAAAAACAAAAATACATAAATGCCCTTAATGAGAAAAAATCTTAATTTTATTTTCAACAGTAAGACGTGCAATACTTTTAATATGCCTTTATTTTCGTACCAATTTTAATTGTTGGAAATTTCTCTTCAAATAAGTATTCTATGTCTTTTAGAATTATTATATATTATATTTACCATGTTTGACTGATTATGAAATGATAAGTCAACTACTACTATTGCTAAAGATTTAAGCATTATTATTAAACTAATATTTGAAACTTGTAATCCATGTTCCTTTTATTTTTCTTGGAAATTGTTGAATGGAATAGACGTTTTGGGCAATAAATTGCACGTACTAATTACGTACATTTTTACAAATTCATATTAAACAAAAACTATATATTAATTAATTATCCCACAAATTTCGCAGTCCGGCGCGCACCCAATTAGTTGACCAAACTTTTCTTCTTCACTCATTTTCTCCATTACTTATTTTACTTTTTTTAAAAAGGTTTTTCTTAAGAATAATAAAAAATAAAGGAATTTATTTTATTTGTGAATAAATAATCCCTTGATCACTTTTATAACTCCTATTGTAGATTAAAATATCAATCTATTTTATAATATAAAAGTTCTTCGATTGTATGAGAGAAGACATGTTAATGGAACGAAAATGATATTTTAAATCCTAACTTCTAATTTGATTTTATAGTAAAATCAAAATTAATAAGTCTTTTCTTTTAAATCTCCAATGAAGTTTAAACTATTTGATTAAGATTTTTTTCCTTTTTTCTTTTTCCTTTTTTGTTTAGATTATATTGACCGGTGAATTAATTGATTTTTTAAAATTTTAATATTGAAGGGCCTAATAAAACAATATAAAGAATCGACAGAGAGAAGGGGAACTTCGAGTCAAAATAAACTTCAATTTTACTTCTTATGTCGTTATTTTGCTTATTTGTTTTTCTTTTTAATTACATATATATAGTTGATGAAATATTTTGTATTTATTAGTTTATTTAAATATGTTTTCAAATTTTGAATGCAGCCCCTGCAAAAATAACAATATATATATATATATAATAATAGAATTTTTGTCATCATATTTTTTAAATTGTAAAAGTAATAAATTTAAAAATTAATAATTTTATGATTACAGTCTGATAGTCCATCCGATAGCCCTATAATTATTGTCTGATAGCCGTCTCAAAATCACTAATTTTGTCATATTTGTAATATGCAAAAAATAGGTGTAGTGAGCTGTTTTTATTTAAATATTTTTGTCCTTTTATGTAATTTTTTTTTAAATATGTATAATAAATTTTAGAACTTACTAATCCTTAAATACAATCAACTTTAGATGTCCAATAGTCCTTAAATACAATCAACTTTTAACTTATGTGTATTAAATGCATAAAGTAAGAATACAAAATAAAAAATTTTAGTCTCGCTTTGTAATATATTTTTTTAAATTTTGATTTTTAAAAATTAGGATTTTTCTTTATTTATTTTTTTTATCATGATTTACATCATACTTACTTAAATCTATGTGATTCTAGATGAATTCTAAAAACAAAAATTAGTTGATTTTTTTTCCTTTCTTTTTTTTTTTTATTTTTTTATTCTTTTAATTTCAGTGTATAAGAAGGTTGACCTATATAGCTTTGTAGGTTGTATTTGGTGATTTTCTATTGGGATAATCATTTCGTTTCAAGAACCATTGCCCAGAAAAAATATTCCGGAGAAAAAAATTACTTTATTGTTTTAAAATTACTTAAATAAGTGTTTAATGTTTATACTGAAAATTTTGTTGATCTCAAAGTTATTTAAAAAAATCACTTCTTAATTAAAACAACTTCTCTTTCCTTTAAGTACGGTTCTTAAACAACTTATATTAATCAAAATAACAAAATTTAGAATTAAATACACCATATTATATATATATATATATATATATATATATATATTTCCACCCTTGGATTTAACATTTCTTGGGTTTATAAAGAATAATAATAATCCACGTATAGAATATGTATAATCTTGTCTTTTAGTTAAGACCTTAATTCAATAATAAATCATAATTCGTCATTGATCAACTTCATAGCTTAGTATTAAAAATAAAATTAATTATACAAGTATAATATATGGTTACATAATAAAATATTTGTTATAATATCAATAAAGTTTTGGAATTGCATGGCGGTCGGTCCATGTGAAAATTATTTGCAACAACAGTGAGATGAGGGAAGCAGATTCCTCTATCACATGCTCTTAATTAGTGCTTTCTTGCATCCTTTCACGTATCAAGATTCTTATAACATAACTGCTAACATTAAAATTTTATCATACCTGTGTTATTATCATTTATTTTTATATTATTTTGTTGGGGCAGCAAATTCGCACGTGGTTCACCATTTCTGCGACCTCTCCTTGGGCATATCTGTTGCCCCACTTATCTACTCTAGTTTTGTCATTTGAGTTAATGTGTGTGAGTTATTCGCACGCACAAATGTAGTGATGAGTCCTACCATACTTTAATGTTTAAGTTAATATAAAGAGGGTATAATTCAATTAAGCACAAAAATAAGAGTATGCCTCTCATTTGAAGATTAAGATCGAGACTCTCATTTAAAGATTACTTTCCTTTTTCTTTTGGGGTCATCCAATGAAGTTATTTATAATGTCTTTCCTCTATTTTGTTCTTGTTATTATATGTGTATAATAATTCCAACAATGATGCGCTCAAGGTTAAAAGGCGTCAGATCGAGCAAGGCTCATATTTCTTGATTGGTATATACTATCCATTCAACTAATTGACCTCATAATCAAACTTGAAACTTCTAACTTTTATCCCTTGGACACATGTTTTCTCATGTCACCTCCTAATTTTCTTGAAGTTTTGGCTCCATCCACGAGCTTTAGATTACTGTTATACACTTTAGTTTAAATCAGTAATTTTCATTCCTATGATTTAGTTTTGACTAAGTTTTAATTTGATGTATATCATGTGATCAAACATCATCAAAGTTTTAATTTGATGTATATCATGTGATCAAACATCATCAATCATTCTTTTAGTTACGGTTTCTTATCGAACACACGAATGCATTGTAGTTTTCTATATTTAGTTTTTTCTAACTAAGTCTTCCATACTCCACCCTCTTCTACACACAAGAAAAAAGAATGTTAAGTTTTTAAAATTAAAATCATTAGTTCATAATATCAATAGTTAATATAAACATAAATTATTATACTTAAATGTGCCTTGTTAAACAATTACATGGAAACGATAAATTCTTAGAATTGATTTACCTCATAAATGAAATTCAACGTTTGAATGTTGAAAGTTGCAATTGAGTATAAAGAAGGTTTTAGATTTGTATTGTATTGAATATCATAATAGTTCTCGCCATGTTAATATTGAACAATTAGCTGAACTTGACTGGACATATATGCCTAAGTTGTTGTTATAGATTTTTCAAATGTTTTTTTGTACTTTGATAAAACATTTTTGCTCGGTATATTTTTCTAGTATTTGTTAAGTTTACCAAATTACTTAATATTTGCTCTATTTTTAATAAATATTTCAAGAGAAATTTTCAAAAATAGCATATTTTACAAAATATTTATAACCTATAGCAAATTCTATCATTGATAATCATTGATATGCTATAGTGATAGAAGACTATCATTGATAGAATCCAAAATTATGCTATAAATTATAAATATTTTAATTTATTTTGCTATTTTTAAAAATGTCCCATATTTCAATGTGGATTTATTTAATTATGTAATTGAAAAAAAAAAAGAAAATTTAATAAGTATTTTGATGATTTACATATTACCTTACTAGGTATTCAAAAGATCTTAGTTGGGGCCCAAGCCCAAGTTAAGGAAGGGTGGTAGCAGTTCATCGAGTTTGATGTCTCAAGAAATGCACGATAAGAAGTTTCAGGAACTAAGAAATATGATTGAAGAACAAAAAAGAACGTTAAAAATATACAGGCTCGAAAAATGGAAGAAATGGAAAAAAAAATGATTGAAGAACAGACATGAGCACAAAGGGGATCTTGAACTTAAAGTACATTTTTTTAAATTTCTAATTGTTTTTTTATTGAAGACAGATAAATTTATTTAAAATGATTGGTTTATCGCTATTCTATAGTTATTGTAGCATTTAGCGTTAAACCTAGCTTTTATTATGGGTAGCTTCAGTTGAACTTACTTTTTGCATTCTTAGAGGTTATGTTGTTATAGGGAAGTTTTGATCGTGGAGTGGGGGGAAGGGGGCTTAAACGACACTTTGTAGGTCTCTGGTTTGCTTAGATCTTGATTTTTTATGATTATCATTTATCTTTATGAAACTTTCTCAGTCGAGATCTATCATCTAGTTGCCTCCTTTTAATAAATATTGGTTTGAGAAAATTGTGTTTGGATTTTCCAATTTGGACATGGAACTTTGCTTATGAAAGTGCGGTTACTTTGCAAGAAATTTGTGGGTGTGTGTATGTTAGTGTAGATTCTTTGCTTAATACTAAATTATTTGTATAAACAAGATTGTGACCTTAGAATATTTGGTCATGTACATGCATGTGGTATTCATAGTCTAATAATTGCAACCTATTTCATGGTTTAGTTGTTACATTGGGTTTTTATCGGATAGGTTGATCTTGGAGTAAGTTTATTGGGTTGTTATGGAACAGTAGATTGGTCATGGAGTTAGTTTGATCATTGTCAGCAAAAAGTGTTGGTTTTTGGCATCTATTTTGGTTTATTTGAAGTTTAAACAATATATTTTACTTTCATGTAATTGTAGATGTAGACTTGTTCGAAGATGACATCTGATGATGAGTGCTTGTTATATATAAGCATGCAAAGTAGTCGTGGATGTGGCGATATGAGCTCTAATTGAGCGACTATCAGGCAATTAGATAGGGTTATGCGTTAAAAGATGCATTCTTATTCATGCGTTGCTAATTCACCAAAGATAAAAAATATCGTGAAGGTTTTCTTCTCTATCGTCCCAATGTAAGCAAAGAGAGATTTTCTGGTAAGTCCAGGATCGAACACAGGGAATTTAAGATCCTAATTTATCCTATTCTGCTACTAAATCATGTGATATGATCTATACAGTATGATGTACTAGACAGTGTGGTTTCTATTCTACTATTGACACTAAGGTACTTTTGGCGGTGCAAGATGACATAGTGAGATGAGGGAAGATGAATAAAGAACACCTTATAAGCATGACGTTTAGGAATATTCTAATATCAAAACGCAATAATTTATGCTCAACAACTTGAGACGATACAAAGCATGCTTTAACTCTGAATTAAGGCATGTTGCCCCTTAACTTCTTCGTCATACTTCTCACCTTTTGGGATCCAAATATACAAAGTCAAACCATGATTTGTATCTAATCATTCTACAAGTATTCTAAGTTGTTTTTCTTAATTAAGACAGACAACCTCTGAGTGTTTTTGCCACACACATTGACATTTTTGCAATGTATGTAAAGAATAAACTTTGCGATATGACTACATTGCTACAATATCTTCTAGTCAATCTGGTAGTTAGACATGTGTTCTCATTTGTCAAATAATTACAGTCAAGATCATTCTTCTCCTTTTGAATATACAATGGCCTTGACATCTATACTTAACTTAGCAAAACTTAAAATACAAGCAACATGGATTCTCTAAACATTAAAACATATTTTATCACTACAAGTTAATTAAACATATTAAAGAAGGAAGAAGCGGGAATACAAGAGAATGGAATAAAAATTGAAATGTATTAAATAAAATAACTTTAGGCCTTTTGATCATAGAGTACAACTTACAACACATTACAATATAAAAATAAAATGGAAGATAGAATAAGGAAATACGTTTCAGACTATGATTTCTCATTCTCCTTGGCTTTGATTTTTGCCTATTGATGAGGGAGAAAATGGAAGGGGAAAAAACTCTCGCTCTTTTGTTATGGGCTCTCACCTAGAAACTTATAAAAGGGAGGTTGGACGATATTTGAACTTGTTCTCCAGCCAAAATTATGAACATTTGTTCTAACGTGAGAGACTTCATCTATAGGCGAGAGTTGATGTTGACAAAAGGCCACGTTCCATTAATGTTCTGAAAAGCTACACGGGTGGTATACAAACCATCCTTTTGTCTTTTCTCAAACTTTCATGCCAACCAATTTTGTCTGCTAATGTGAAGAACGCAAAGCTTGCTTCTTTGTTGAACGTCTTGGTTGAACACACCTTCTTGCCTAGATATTATATTGCCAAGTTTCACTTCTTTTTCATAAAAACCTTGTGATATAAGCACTAAAACACTGTAAAACAGGGATAAACTCTTTTATGTTGTGCTATTCACAAATTAGCCAAATCGCCTACTTTTTCCTTTGTTTACTTCTATTCTCATGCGTTTAGACCATATTATTTTGCATAAAAGGCTACAATAACTTGTATTTCTACAAGTTATGAATGAGAGATGATGCATTTTTTTTTATGTATTTGTTTCAAACGAACATTATAAGGCTCTCTCTCTTTTTCTTTATGAAACATGTTCTAATTTTGTAAATTGAACTTTGGTATTTCAATGTAGTTATTTAATTTTGTAAATATTTCATTTGAAAATTTTATTGAATTTAAATTGAACCGAAAATAAAAAAAAAGGTACCACAGGTTTCACAACAAAAAATGAACATAATAATTGAAAAAAATAAGTTAAAAAACAAAAAATTACGACGCATATAGTTGTCGAAAGTTGTTTCTCACTCCTGACGCATACTAGATGCGTCGAGCGATTAGAAATGTCCGATGCGTTCATAGCGGCATCAGGAATTAAGGAACTCCCGATGTTGTATTGAATGTGCATCAGGAGTTCTGAACTCCTGACACACTTCATTTCCTACGTCAAGAAATTTTTTCTTGTCACCTGATGCACCTTTATGTGTCAGGAGATCCTTTTCCGACGCATTTAGATATATATCTCAACGATTTATTGCATCGAGAGATCACTCATTCTTGTAGTGATTTCTGCTTGGAATTTTTTTTCCTTAGATATAAAATGAATTTTCAATCCTTACTTAGATTTATTGTTTAATATTAATACTGATAAAATTGTTAGTACCGTAAATTCATTTAATTCTAAATTATTTTAGATATATGTAGTTTATAAGAAAAATGCACATAATTCTAGTACATCTATTAGTGCATTTTCATCTACTTTTTTCAATAAACTTTGATAGTTTAATTATAACTTCACATTTGAATGTTGTCATGCTTGTTCCGGAAAAGAAAAATATTGGTTCTTGAAAAAGTTTTAAAGCTCTTGACTTAAAAACTTACATGGATTTACAAAAAATTTCTTTCGATACCAAAGAACCTTTTAATATTTTGGATTGCTGGAAATAATACAAAAATACTTATCATGTGGATATACTAATCATCCTTGTTTCAATTGTAGCACAAGAATCGACTCATAGTATATGGGAGATAGAGTTATATTGTAAAGCCCTGGTCCAAAAAGGGAGTCCTATTGAAGAGGAACTCTATTGAGATAAGCTATTTTGACCAAGTATAGAAAGAGGCACTCTACGAAGAAGGATGCGATTGGACAACAGGTGATGCGAAGAGGAAGTCTTTTAGTCTAAGAGTCATCGCATAGAAGTAGGTAATGAGTTGAAGCTACTGACAATGTAGAAGCTTGTGTTTAATTCTAAGGACTAGGTAATTAGAGTAGTAATGCAGAAAGAAGTACCTACGCTTAAGGGTGTGGCGATGAGGTAGGAGTTTGATTAAGGTGACTAGACGACCCTCTAGAGAAAGTAAATGTATGTTGCTTCCCGAGAAGAGAGTCATATTCTATTTAATAAAATCGTTATTGAGATTTTTTTAGTAAAATTGAGTACTATAATCTTAAATTCAATAAAATAAGGTCCCAAGGCTATTTTTAGTAAGCTTGAACTTTATGTAGAGACATAAATATAGATCAAGTTAAAGTATGTAGCCTAAGACAATTTATAGTTTATGAATAAAGTTTGGGCACCTTATTCAAAGACACTGTGAATATGATCCGTTGTGTAGTTAGTACAAACAGTGTGATCCTAAATCATTCATGTGAGACATGAAAGTGGGGACATCCTTTGTAAAGATTTTACATAAGGCTGAACCATCAAATAGTCATTTTTTTCGTTATAACATCGTTTATTATATATAAAACTAACTATTTTGATTATTGATGACCTAGGTAACTTAATCTTAATCTTGAGCTAACTATGAACTTCTTTCAAACAAAATTTTCCTTAGATCTGCATAAGTTAGGGTAGCTCATCAGCGCTGGCCTAATAAACCTCTCATTTCAAGGGTAAGACCAGGTGGATAGCTTTATAAGATGCAAGACGAATTCACTCCTACCCTTATTTAGGGTTAGTAATATCACACTTTGTCCCAAATGTTACACCACGTGATCAAATGGAGGGTGTGCCGCCTAGACATTCAACACATAACTCTCATGAGATAAAGCGTTAAACCTCTAGTAAGCAGAAAAACCCTTTCTCTCATCTCTTCGCGAAACTCTTTTACTTGAGCCTTAGAGACATTCACCTCATTTACAGAGGAAACAACATAATAAATTAACACAATGAAATAACTTAAACTCCTACTCTTTATTAACTTAATGCTTACAGAAGTACAAATTAAAAAAATACACTTTGCTTTGCATAAAATAAACATCTCTAATTTTCTCACATTTTCCTTTTTTTCATTAAGTTGCAGCCATTTGTGTCGTAGTGGAAAGACTCGACTAAACTCAATTGGCACCGATACTCAGTACCCACTTTAACTATTGCCTCTTTCTCTCCTTTGTTGCTTCAATTGTTCCTTCGAGACTGGTGTTTAGTGGTGTTGAGCTTGTCCTTCTCTTCCTTACCTCATTCACCCTACAGCCTCGAGCTGCAAGACAATCTTTAGGGCTTCCTTTCCCTACCTCATCTTCTCAAAATTCTTATGCCTCTTTTCCCCGCTTAGCTGAGGTTTGGGCATTAAGGAATGGGAACCTTACCAACCGACTCCTTAAACACATGATGAGATCTCATGACTAGCACACCATGTAAGACTACAAAAATACTCTGTCTTCCCTCCTTAACTTGGCTACAAAACCTCAAAACATCACCTTTTAGAACAAGGAACGTAATAATGGTTTTAGAAATCATACTAGGAACTAAATAACCATTCACCACCATTTATAAATCACATTTTACCATCTTTCATAGAATACTCAAGTTCATAGAAAAACATTTAGCCTTTTACTTATTTTCAGAAAATATTTATGAAATGGATTTTGTCAGCCACAAAAATAAGACATAAAAAATATTTGATCATTTACGGAAATGTAATACACCACATTATTGCTTTCAAACAAAGCTCGTAAAAAAATAATGTAGCATATTCAACAAGCATGTAAATCATTTTGTTACTCACACAAAATACTTAGCCTCAACTCCTCCTCCTCGGCTTTTGGCTTCCTTTTTACGTCTAATGGTTGGGTGCTTGTTTTGTTTTTAAATTTATTTTGGAGTCAATCCCATCTTACAACTTAAATTAGTTGGGTGACTCTACAAACTAAGGCAGAAGATAAAATGCACTTTGTGCATATCACTTCTAAGCAACAAAGATTTAGAGACTTGAGAAATAGTGTTGGTGCCTATGTTGGTATTTCTTTCCCCATGATGTGTCAATTATATGGATCATTGTATATGAAATACTTGATAAAGATCTCTTCATCATGTACTTCTAAGTCCTCATTGCATACAAGTTTTCCTATTGTTTGTCCAAGTGTAAGCTAAACAATAGGTTCTTCTAGATGATCCAGGGTCGAACACATGGAATTGATACCAAAACATAGTTCTAGAATCAACTTATTAATTAGGCAATATAAGAGAATAACTATACAATACGGAAGAGTGTAGGTTTAATCTATATCTACTTATGTACACTAGAGAACGTTGTAAAGATAATTTAATGAAGGTGGTTGTGAGAATGGGATGCAAGAATGAACTAACTTGTATCGAAGAATGGGGTGAAGGAATATGTAGTGCTACCAGGTGAATAAAGTATATGAAAGCATTGATGCAATATGACGTACTTAACTAGCTTATGATCAAGGCAAACTCCTCTCGGAGTCTTTAAACACCATATTTGGTTTCCTTTCGGTATCCAAATTACTAAGCCTACCTAAACAAAGTATATCTAGAAGATACAAATTATAGAGCTTAACGTTTAAGGGTGACAACCTCTCGGTGCCTAATGCCCACACTTGTTCTCCTATCGAGACACAAATTGTGGAAGTTATCTCACCAAGGTAGAGTTTTTCTCCAAACTTCTCTTTACGCATGTTAGCCATATCCTTGCTACTTGCCCTCTCATATAGTTGGTGATATACACTGGCCAAATGATGAAACTAGCTCAGCTAATGCAATAACAATTATAAGTAAAGCTTCTTATCAAAAACTTACCATAGACCTAAACTATGTATATCATAAGGACAAATGAACAGTAGAGACATGGATAGATTTAAAGATGTATAAATGTATATTGAATAAAAAGAATGTAGGCCTTCAATCACTATACAATATGAACTCATATGATGTAAGAAATATAAAAATAGAAAGAATAGAAGTGGTATTATAAGTTAGGGGAATATGTGGGAATGAGATCTTCTTCACTCAGACTATAAGCTTTCACTTTGCAGACTGACCGAAGAAGATGAGAAAGTGCTTTACAAATGGTGGAAAGGTTATTCTTTGCCACCAACTCTCTAGGACTTTACCTACCTCTTCAGGTGTATAGATGGCTATCTAATTAGACGTCACTTCTCTTTGGTAAGAATGAAGTTCCCTTTTATAGGCAAATTGAAAAGCAGAAATCTAATATTCTGAGCATGTTAGTGTCGAAAGCTGTCTCTATCGTCAAGTCACATCAACTCCATCTACCACTTTTGTCCTCTAGCGAACCTCTTCTCGCGTTCTGATATGGTCTTCTTGCCTAGTCTTGGTGCGAGTTCCTCTATGATCTAGCTTATTCTTTTATTCTTTAGCCTACGTTAAGACATTAAAAACATGGTAAAACAAGCATGAATGCTTGTGTGAAGTGTATTTCTAAATATTTATGTATTTAAAACATAAGTAACATTTCCTATGCATTTTGGTCTCATTATTCTATTTAAAAGGCCATAATAACTTGTATTTCTACAAGTTATCATTAGGAGGAAACGTTCATTCAACATTCAGAACTTTCTCCTCTTACTTTCATTAGAAAATATAACACTTTTTCTTTTTAGGAAAAAAGTTCCTTTTCTTTTTGTTTTCAACCCTATTTATAAAGACTTTTCACATCCAAGTGTCACTTGTGTACTTTACACGTGTCGTCATACTAATGCACTGTGTTATGTTATCCACCCAAATTCGACACATAGCCTATCTGTCAGCGACAATTTGACTTTTCCCTTGAGATGCACACCTTATCTCTTTGGAAAACAGCTCTTAATTATCTAAATACTCCAGTTCTCTTCTCGAAGAAGCTATCGTCGTTTATTTTCCCATAAAAATTTTTCATGTCGTTTGACAAGACGTTTACTTTCTTAGCTCAATCTCTTGGGCACAGATATTTCTTCTCACGGTATTCTGCCAATGCCTCACTCAGTGCAACTCCTTTCTCACCAGATATTCTTATCGTGTCACTCACCTTCATGCGATAAACTATTTGGCTGATGCTTTTCTATTCTCGTTGCTTGCTTTCTTTTGCATCCTTTCCTACAGAATGCGTCAACACTTACTCGAAACAATCTTCCAACTAGGATCCTCCTCGATAGGACTTTCTTTTTTGGATCAGGGCCTCACAAGTAGATAAGTTGTTCCCTTAAGGATTGAATCTATGTCTTGGACAAGGGGCCCCAGTCTCTAATTGGCTCGAAGGGATTCGATTTACAAGGCCTCAGCCTCCCTTAAGAAGCAAGATGTAGACTCAAGGGTAAAATGATACTTAGACCCAACTGAAGTTACAAACAACCTGTGAAGGATTAACTTACCGATCATGGTTATATCAGATGGACACAAATATATTTATAGTGGGGAGAGTGTAACTACGAAACTATAGTGGAATGACTCGTTAGTTAATGGATGTTGCTTAGCTTAGTCTAAAAGAGTTTAACCCATAATCTCATATTGTTGGAGCCCATGATCTATAGGTCGATTAGGTTTCCTTGCTAGCTCATAAAGAATTAACTTAGAATATTTTGGAATAATTCGAACTATTCGAATTAGGTAAAGAAAGAGAAACTGATGAATATATGTAATATAGACATCAATTATAAGTTTGAGATACAACATTATGTTTAAATTTGATTTAAATATTAAAATATTAATACAAATTCATATTCGAAAGCTTGAAATTGATGAAAATGGTCAAAATTATAAAAAGTCAAAATGTTGATTTTTGACTTTGAAGAGTCAAACTTTGATCGGCTTTATACTCAAATATAATTTAAATTTCAGAAAAATGAATACAGATTCATGCTCAGGAGGTCAAAGTTAGTCATGAACGAAAAATGGTAAAAAGGGAAAATGTTGACTTTTTAGTTAAGAAATTCAAAGTTTGACTTTGATTTAAATGTCAAATCACCATATTCACTTAGACTAAGTTAGTGTAGAAATCCAACATTTTATTGAATAATCCTACTAATACTTAGTGGAATAATAGTAGGATAAGTGGCTACATGAGATGTAGACACCTAGCCCACTAAGTTTCACTAATAGTTAGTGGAATACTAGGCGGTTAGATTTGACAAGCTCATTATATGCAATTTTGCATGTAATTTGCTTATAAATAGGTTCTGTATCAAATGGATAAAAGACTTTTGGTAATTTTTTGTAATTTGAATTGCAAAAATAAACCTAATATTATTTTTCTCTCCATAATCGCAAACTTAAGTTCATCCTCCAAACTTTATTTCTCTCTATATCCTCCACCTTACAGGTTCCACAACTCCGTTATAAGTTCGAAGAATAACAGGTCAACACTAGTGGTGGTCCCAACTTCATGTTTGTGAGGATACGAGAATTAAGAAACTTCAAAGGTGAGTTTTTCTTTTCAACCTTATTTATTTTAATTAGGGTAGCTTTGATGCATGATAATTTCTAAATAGTTTAGATGCATTTATAGTAAAATTTGTTCTTTATTCCGCTGCTCGTGTCTCGTGCTTCCATCAGTTTAGCTTTCCAAAGAGATAAGGTTAACGTCTCAAGGGAAGTTTCTATTTGTAACTGGCGTTTAGCATATGTATCGAGTTGGAGTTGGCTGCATAGCGCGATGAAATAGAAAGGTGACATGTGTAAAGCAAGGAAGTGACTCTTAGATGTGAAAGGTCGCTATAAATAAGATTAAAGACCATATGAAAGAGTGAAAAATGCTAAGACGTTTTGTTGAGTTGTTGAAAGGGGATTTTTTAGTGTTAAGAAGCCAGTTGAGGGAAACCAGTAGGCAAGAAAATGAACCGAAAGTCAAAGGAAGAAAGGGTTGAGGCTAAGTATTGTTGTGAGTGATCCTTATAGATAATGTTTGTTTATAAATGATTTCATGAGTAAATGATATTTCTAAATGAATGAATGTTGTTTATCACCAAAGCGTTTGTAATTTATTATTCTTACATACAAAGAAAGTATTTTATGAATATTTGTATGAAAAGCTTTCTTTTGTGATCCTTTCTTCGATGATTGTTGTATTATGTGTTGAATGTGATCTATTGAGCTAATGTCTCTCTTTGATATTGGTGTCATTGTGTAATGAGTATTTGTGATTGATCTATGATAACTTGTAGAAATACAAGTTATTATGGCCTTTTATGTAAAATAAAGGGACCAAAACGTGTGGTAATTGTGCCAAAACTTGTAGTTTGTGCTGTAAATAAATAATTATTTATAAATAGACTTTACATAAGCTTGTTGCCTACTTTATCCCGTTTTTAGTGTTTAAACATGGGATTATTACCAAAATAATAAGCTACCAATTCGCAAAGGAACTTTCACAAAGACTAGGAGAAAAGACCAAATCTCCATGCCAGAAGAGATTTGCTAGAAGACAAAAATGACAGATGGAGTGATCTAACTTAACAAAAAGGATAACTTTTGACACTGATATGGTCAGAAAAATAGATTTTCCACCAAAATATGCCTATATAAGGAGCTCCATCACCATTAAGAAAAATCGGCTTGACATCTGAACGAATTGGCCAGACTCTTGTGAAAGGACAACTACCCCCTCGTTGAACAGGTGGGTAGATATCTAGAGAGTTGGTGGCAAGGATTAGCCTCACCACCATCTGTAAAGCATATATTCATCTTCTCAAGTTAGTTTGTGGAGTGAAAGGCATGTAGTCTTAGTGAAGAAGATCCCATCACCTCCCCCTAACTTGTAATTTCTTTTCTTCTCTTTTATTTTCAATTTTTTTAATACCATGTATATTTATACCATTTTTAATCCATCCATCTCTTTATTGTTCATTTGTCTTTGTGTTATTAGTAGTTTAGGTTTATGATTCATGCTTGATAAGAGGTTTTACTTATAATGCTTATGGTGCTAGCCGGGTTATTTTCATCACTTGGCCAATGCATGTCACCAACTACTCGAGAATAAGTAGTAAGGACATAGTTAAAACGTGCATGCAAGAAAGAGTTTTCTCGATTTGGCGAGATAACTTCCATCATTTGTATCCTGAAAGGTGAACAAGAGTGGAAAACAGGCACTGAGAGATTGGTGTCCTTAGACGTAAAGCTCTATAAGTAGTATAAGTAAATGCTTCTAGATATATCTCATTTCACTAGGCTTAGTCATTTGAATCCTGAAAGGAGACTATGTGTGGCATTCAATGACTCTGAGAGGAGAATTTCTTAATCATAAGCTAATTTAGTGAACTATATCAAATTGAGGTGGTTGTATAGCTTATTTTTCTGATAGCCTTAGACCTTCCTTCACCCTTTCCGTAACACAAGTTAGCACACGTGCATCTACACCTTCTTTCTATCAACCACCTAATTAAGTCACACTTACAGCATCTCTAGGATACTTAGGTGGTTATGATTCTTTTTATATTATTTTAACTCATTTTTCATAATGCCTAATTTGATGAGTAGACCCTAGAACTAAGCTTTGATATCAATTCCCTGTGTTCAACCTTGGTTCATACGGGAAAACTTATTATTTTCCTTACTCTTGGGCAACCAATAAGAAAACTTGTACAAAAAAAACTTGGAAATAGGTGGTAAGGATATTGGAAGCGTTTTGCATGCAATGATCATGTCTGCTCGCCTGATGAAGAGAATAATTGGGAGCATTTTACATGCAATGGTCTATATTCAATGACACGTCATGAGAAGTTAAATATTAAGGTTGTACAATGTTGATATGGCTAAAAAAGTCATTACACCTTAATTTAAGGCAAAATTTTGAGAATATTGTTCTCAGAACGACAAACAAGTATCAACATAGTAGGTTCTAGGCATAGTTAAGTAGGATTTAGTGGTGCAAACCCTCAAACCCAAAGGATAGGAAGGTCTCTGACGAGTGGTGTCCCAATTTAGTGGTTTGTAGATTCAAAGACATCAACAAAAGTAAGTTTCTTGTATCTTTTAAATAAAAAGCATGCTTAGTTTTTATTTAGAATTTTGATTCTAAATTTTTGTTAATCTAGTATTTTGGAATTCCCAAATTAAATTGAGTAATGGTTCTTTTAAATCTTTCGCTGCCATAAGGCTTTTATCCCTTCAACACCCACCTCGTTTCCCATGAAACACAATCCGAATTTCAAAATAATCACATCCAATAACCAATATACTTTTGGGTGAGTTTCATGAAACAAAAACAAGCAGTATGAAAACCAAATTTGAATGGTTTTGAAATTTAGGGTCACTTTTCAATTGCACCTCTATAAAGAGATCATTTATTCAATTATCCTATGTTCTCCCTTCAAAACTCTCTTCATAAACTTTAACTTTGTTATTCCTTTCTTTTAAGTATTTTTGTTGAAGTTTGTTTGATAGTATTCTTATATTACTTAATAGGAAGACTTAACTAAGTGTTTAAAGAGGAGAAATTGCTAAGTGTGATGAGTGATAACTATAGGAAATAACTTAAGTGTTGTTGAGTTATGATACTAAGCATGTGGCCAAAGTGTCTTGAACATGATGTAGGCGGCTTACGCGAAGTGTGGTTAAGGTGCCTAGAAGTATATTGTTAGGTGGCCGAAAAAAGGACCCTACATCCAAACTTGCACATGCATCAATTAATTAGCTTCTGATTAAGGTGAGTGATAACTTATACAAATACAAGTTATTATAGTCTTCTAAGTATAATGATGAAGTCTTGTCGCATGAAAATAGAAGCAAACAGAGGAAAAAGTAGGCGATTTGATTATTCTACGAAATGCATGATACAAAAAAACATTATCCATGCTTTACTATGCTTTAGTACTCTTATCGCAGGATTTTAGGCAAAAAGGAGTGAAGCTCAATGATGCCATGTCTATGCGAGAAGACCCATTCAACCTTTGCGATAGAAAGAAGTACAAGCTAGGCGTTTAAGGCATTAGCAAACAAAAGTGGTTGGTGGAAAATTCTAATAAAGGACAAAAGGACATTTGTGCAACACTATTGCAGCTTTTCGAAGGTCTTGAAGGCAAGTGGCATTCTATCAACATTAAATCTCGCCTTAAATAGAGTCTCTCACTCCAGAATTAAGCGTGCACATTTGGTCAGAGAGCAAGTTCTTATATTATCCATCTTCTCCCTTCTCTTGAGTTTTAGGTGAGAGCTTAGAACAAAAGAGAGAGAGAGAATCATCCCCTTCATTTTCCCTCACATCAATAGCAAAAATTAGAGCCAAAGAGTATGATAAATCAATCTCTATGGCATAACATCTTTGTTGTATTTTAGTTTATAATTTTTGTTGTTTGTATTAAGATGAATACCATGGCCGAGAGGCCTAAAGTTATTTATATTAAAGCAACATATTCCTTCTTCCATTCTCCCATATTTCTTATCTTCTACATGTTCAATCTATTTGATTAGCTAACTAGTAATAAATTGTCTTTGATGCTTATAGAATCAAAATGGATGTATTATCAATTTCGTTAAGTTAAACGTGAATATCTTAACATTGTACATTCGAGAGAAGAGCAATGATATAGATTGTAATCGCATGACAAGTGAGAACCACGTTTAGCTAAGTGAGTGGCGAGAAGATTGTAGCAATGTAATCTTATCGCCAAACTTATCCTTTGCATACATTACTGAGAGGATATTGTGTGTGGCGAAAACATGGAGAGGTTCCCCGTCTTAATTACGGATGAGTTACTATTAATACATTTAAGATGATTAGATACAAATCATAGCTCAACTTTGTGTATTTGCATCCTAAGAGGAGAGCAAGTATGGCAAAAGCACTAAGAGGTTGCTAGCCCTAATTCTTAGTTAAAATATGTTTTGTATTGCCTTAAAGTATTAAAGCACAAATTATTAAGATTAGATAATTAGACTTTTCCTTTATCGCTATGCTTATAAAGTGTTTACATTCCATTATTTAATCTCGCCATGCTCACCTTGCATCGTCAAGCATAGTAGTGTAAATAGTTGTATAGTTAGTATACTGTTTGCAATTATACTGTATAGCTTATACCACATCATCTAGTGCGCGATAAGATAAGTTAGGAGCTTCAATTTCCTGTGTTCAACTCTGGACTTACTACGAAACCTCTCTTCGCTTATACTTGGGTGAGAGAAATGAAAACTTGCGAGATAACATTTATCTTTGTCAATTTAGCAACACATGAATAAGAGTGCACCTTTTATCGCATCACCCTATCTAGTCGCCTAATGGTCACTCACTTAGAGCCATTCATGTTAAATCTACGAGCACTATACTTGTGAAAGCATAACGCATAAACTCATAACTAAAAATCAAACATCGAGCACCTCTTAGTGTCTTAAACATCACACTTGCTTGCCTCTCTAGATGAAAAGGACAAGGCAACATTATGTGATAACTATCTAGAAGTTGTTATTTATAAGATTTATAATACTCATCTTTTAAGAATTGCAACCTCTAGGCGCCAAGTTATAAGACTTTTTCACATTTCGAGACACAAGTGACAGAAGTTTAATTGCCAAGATGGATTTTGTCTCTAAACTCCCTCTTGCACGTGTTAGCTACATCCCTATAACTTACTCTCTCGAGTTGTTGGCGACAAACACTGGCCAGGCGATGGAGTATAACTCATCTTACGCGATAGACCTTATAAGTTAGAATACTTACCAAGAAGGTATCACAAACTTAAACTACTTATAACATTTTGACAAATGAGCAGTAAAGGAATGATGGATTAAAAGAGGATAAATATGCAATGTATTAAAGAATATAGGCCTTAGACCACTGTACAATATGAACTATATACATTACAATGAAATACACAAGTGGAAAGTAAAGAGAATTAGAAATATTACAAGTTAGGGGAAGGGAAATAGTGAAATCTTTCTCCAACCTCTCTCTAAACTCTCACTTAAAAGATTGATTGGAGAAAAAGAAGATGACTTTTACAGATGGCAGAAGAGCTAATCCTTTCCATCGGCTCTCTAGGTTTTGGCCCATTCAGATCTTCTTTTGCTTGGTAGAAATGGAGTCCTTTTATAGGCTACTTTCGACTAGTAACTTTTATTCTTATGATCATGTGTCAAAGTTGATTACAGCCTTTCTCAAGTCACATCAACTCCAACTATCATTCTTGTCTACTAATGAATCTTCCTCGAGTGCAAATGTGGTTCCTCACCTATAGATGTTTAATCGCTAAACAATCTTCTCATCCCGTAGAATGGGCTCCTCTGTGATTCACTTTCTTTCTTTTGTGCTTTATAAACATGCGATAAGATACTAGAAAACAGGGTAAAATAGTCATGGAAACTTATGCAATTTGTATTCTCTTATATTTATCAATTGGCGTAGAAGCTACACATTTAACACATTATCATGTATTTTAGCTCCATTGTTCTTCATAAAAGATCTTGATAACTTGGGTCTAGCTTAAACTCGTGGGTGACAAAATAAATTTAAATTTCTTATTTAAGCATAATTTCTAACCAAATTTTTTTAAGTAAGCTTTGAGTTATTTGAGAATTTTTATTACCAGCATGATCTTTCTATTTACACTGATTTACTTAAGCATGAGATTTACTAAAATATTTAAAGCTTGAGATTTAAAAAAAGTATTTAAGCATGATACTTAGCAAGAATTCAGTAAAGCATGATTTACAGTCAGTATGAGTTTTATGAAACTTTCTTTGAAAGCATGTTTTAGAAAAGATTTAGGGACAAGCATGAGTATTATGAGAATTTATTTACCCATATGAATGATTTATTTGAGCAAGCTATTTATATAAGTTTATAAGCTTGTTTTTGCACTTGAGATATCCAAAGATAAGTTTTATCTCTTCGAAGATAGTTACTATGTGCACATAGAGAGATTGCCATTGTTGATGAAGAATTCCACTTCAGTCAGGATTGTTGTAAGTATCGATTAATTTCTACTACAAGATGTCTAGTTTCAAATAGATTACAGTTGTTGGTAAATTCTATTACAACCCAACTAGTTACAAAGAAAGTATCATTTTGAGTATTGATTAAATTCTACCACAGCCTTGCTATGATTACATCAAGAGAAAAGTTTTGATTATGTACTGCTTTGCTGTGATTTATTAAGTATATGATCTATAAGCATGTTTAATTTAAAATAGTCACTCACGGGGCCTTTAGGTTTCTTTTGTTGTATGTATATAGACCATACATTTTGGGATTTTATAGACATGTTTGTAAGAGATGGTTCGTTATGCACCCTCGTCTAGACATTTGAACTTCCTCAATGTATGGACTACTATAATGATTCTCATTTCACCATCAATATCCTTGCAGATCCTCGTTCAATTCCAGTTGCTCTGGAGATAGATTTGAACAGAGACCACTCAACGCGTTTAGCTATCCTTCTACCAAGTGGATCACTCAATGCAAGGTAGCCTCTACTCTTATGTGCACATAATCCTAGCTCTTGATAGGAATAAAACTAATGGTTTACTCGATTATAAGCATTATAGGAAATTTATACTTTAACTCAAACAAATACTTTCAAAAAGGCAACTTTTCACATAAATCATAGATCAAATTACATCAAGTAGAACACTTTACATAACAACAGGACAAGACTTTGAAGGAATACTTAGAAAACTTTGCTCCTTTTAGAAGAATCACTCATAAGGCTTAAAACACTTCCTTCTTTTCTACTTCATTCTTATCGCCTAACTTCAAAGTCTGCTCTTCTCACCTGGTTATTCTTTTGACAAAGTTCTGCTTAGAGCTTCTTTGTAATTTTTCTTTGACCTTACAAAGGTTATTTATACTAATCATAAACCAAATTAGTCATTCTTAAACTCACCATACCTTTCCACCTTCTTCATTATGACTTACACATGTAGGTTTACTATTTCTTCTACTCATGCTCACCTTTAACCTTACACATAACCTGCTGACTAATCCAGATTAGTAAATCCTCTTAAATTTCCTAACTTTCTTCCTCGTTTATCTCAAAACTCTTCTTTTCCTCGCCTAACCTAGCCAGAACACCTAACTACGCCTTTCTTGCATCATCTAGCTAGAACATTTGTTTTTCTTCAAAATGTCTAAGTCCTCATTGAGTACAAGTTTTCCTATTGCTTATCCAAGTGTAAACAAAACAATAGGTTTCTTAGATAATCCAAGGTCGAACACCGAAAATTGATATCAAAGCTTAGTTCTAAGGTTTACTCTTCATTTAAGCGGTATAAAATACTATCGATACAGTATAAAGTGTAAGTTTAAACTATATCTATTATCTACAGTTTAAACTATATCTATTATCTACACCAGAGATTCTATAAAAGGGGAATAAGAATCGAGACGAGATGGAATTATGAACTAACTTGTGTTAAAGCAAGAGTAAAGGAAAGTCTCAACGTTACTAGGTGATTAAATCATGCAACATCCTTGAGATATAAAGCCTAATTAACTAGCTTATAATTAAGGCGAACACCTCTCAGTGTCTTAAATGCCTCACTCGCTCGCCACTCGAGATCCAAATGACTAATCTAGGTTAAGTGAGATCTATCTAGAAGGGTTTACTCATAAGACTTATAAAACTTCTCTTTTAAGAGTGACAACCTCTCGGTGCCAAATAACTACACTTGTACTCTATTCATGACACAAATGATGGAAGTTATCTCCCTAACCTGGAGTTTGTCTCCAAACTCCTTCTTGTACGTATTAGCCATGTTCTTTCTACTTACTCTCTCGAGTAATTAACAATATACACTAGCCAAGTGATAACTATAGCTCAACTAACGCAAGACTTATAAGCTAAGCTTCTTATCAAGAACTTATCACACATATAAACTACGAATAACGCACAGACAGATCAATAGTAAAGAAATGTTGGATTGAAAAGATATAATCATCTAATATATTAGAGAATGTAGGTCTTAGGTCAATGTACGCTATGAACAACATATATTAAAAAGAAATATAAAAATGGAAAGTAAAGCGAAATGACTTTACAAGTTAGGGGAAAGGAGGGATGGAATCTTCTCTACTCGAACTCTAAGCTTTAACTTACAAACTGACCAAAGAAGAAGAATACTACTTTTACAGGCGGTGGAAAGGATACTCCTTTCTGCCCCTCTCTAGGGATTGACCCTTTCAGGCACTCATGGTAGGTCCATTCATACATCTGACTTCTCTCAAAGTCTATCACTTTACTTGGTATGGAAGGAGTCCTTTTATAAGCAACTTTCAGTGAGAAACTTCTATTTTTCTGAACATGCCACTGTCGAATTCAGTCTTGTCAAGTCACATCAACTCTAACTACCATACTTGTCTTCTAAAAAAATTTCCTCATGGGATGACGTAGATTCTTGTGAAACCCCAAATTTTATAAAACCATTGGAACTTGTTGATAATTGGCAAGGATAAGATAAGTTGTGATAAAGCAAAGAAAATTGGCAAAAGTAACTAAGTGTTTAAAGAAAGAAGAGTTAGGTGTTTAAAGGTTAGGTGGGTTACCAAAGTGACACTAAATAACCTCTAAATGACATGTTCTAGGTGGCTAAGTATTGTTAGAAAAATCTCTAAAGCTAGGTGTTTAAGGCATGTGCTAGGCATTTTGGAGGAAGAGCTAGGCGGCCAAACCATGAAAATAACCTACAAAGGACATGTCTTGGCGATTTGGGATGGCTTGACGACATTAGATTTACTAGACAAGATGATTAAGGGGCCGTTTAGAAGAAGTGTTAGGTTATGGAAGGGTTAGGATTATGATAAAACTAGTGTTGTGATAAGTTTTATGATAAGAGGTGTTTGAAGGAAAGGTTATGTGGGTAAGTGTATGATAGTGTTATGATATATGTGTTTGGGGGAAGGTTATGTGGGTAGGCCTATGATAGTGTTATGATAATATGTGTTTGGAGGAAGGGTTATGTGGGTAGTGTTATGATAAAATGTGTTTGGAGGAAGGGTTATTTGGGTAGTGTTATAATAGTGTTATGATAAGATGTGTTTGGGATTAGTGTTATCTGGGTAGGTTTACGATAGTGTTATGATAAGATGTGTTTGGAACAAGAGTTATTTGGGAGGTGTTGTGAAGGATTTATTTTTTTATTATTATTCTTTTTTTTCCCAAATTCATATTTAAAATCCAATAGTGTATAATTTTTATTTATCAAATTGTCTGACGTTCCCTGAACAAATTGACTTAATTTCTCTAACAATAACATCTATATTCAACATTATTTGATTAGTAGTTACGATTTGATTATATTCCCAATAATTGTTTTGTGTCATGCACCACGTAAAACAAAGAAAGTAGTGCACATCCATATTAGCAATAAAATAAATAACGTCAAACATAACTTCACTAATACGACATTAATAACTAAAACTAAAAACTTTAAGTGACAGATCATTACAAACAGAAGTCAAGTACAATAAACTAATAAAAGCATAAAAAACAACAACGATAGGCAATGGAAGTACAAAAACAATCAGGAAGCATCTTGTAGGATCACCGTGTAGTAGTCAAGCTTTTCATCGTCTAGCACTTCAAGGAAACCCTTCATGTCGGCTAAATTATGGATCAGTATATGAGTGCAATGCACCCTGTCAAACCTACTGAGCTCACGTATGACATGTAAAGCTCGAACGACGTCCTTCTAGGTACTAATTTCATCCTCCAATACCAACCACCGCCACTTAGGAATGAGCCTTAGCTGGTTAGATTGATAATCCATGGCATCCTTAATGACATCAACGATTTCCAAATTTTTCCCTCCCCTCTTCCTCTTTGAGTCGCTTTACACGTCCTACATTCGCTTCCTTGACTAGGTCGTGCAATGTCATTAAGGGACATGTTGAACTCATGGTTGGACATAGAAGAAATTTCCATATCCAGGTCTACGTGTACAAATTCCTAAAACCTGCTAGGAACATTCAATTTGATGTTGGCAAAGGTCTCAGCATGCCCTCTCATTGCCCTATCTTTCCTAAAGACGTGACAATTCGCCGTAATATGGAAGGCTTGTTAAGGAGTCCCTTAGCTGTAGGATGTGTCTGCATAAGGAAAAAAATTCAAAGATAAGACTAGTTTCAGATTTAACTAAAAATCAAGATATTGTACAATTATAATTTTCACATGCCCTAACCCAGCTATCAAAAAATTCCTTTTCAACAACTATGCACTTTGCATCATCATTCCAGTTGAACCCACTGCATGAAAGGCCCCATATTTCTTCTATTGCTTGGTATGATCGCTTCAACGTCTTTATGCGATAGTCAATAACAATAGTAGCTTAGACATTGTAGCCCAACAACTTTGATGTTATCTTTCGAGGAAGCTGTGTCAGATAGCCTGGTCTGAACGTGTCATTGTCTAACTTCCATCCACCAGTAAACACCAACTCTACCAAATAGTCCATAAGGGTGGCCTCCTCTTCCTTTGTCCACACATGCTTCGATACATGTGATGAACTTGCCATACTGACAATTGAAATGACGCCATAAAATCAGTAACTTAAATACATAAAAAAGGCAAAATTAAAGACTAGAATGGCAATTTACATCGTGTATTACGTGAAGGGATCTTTTCTATTCATTTTGTTCATGCACGCATACATTCAAGATACAAGAAGACAAATCCTATACTAACTTAATTAAAATATACCAATACTAAATCGACACATAGATTCTATTGATTACACAACTGCCATTGATTGAACATCTCTACGGCCAAATAATCCCTCCACTGAGTCCATTCGAGAGTTCTTAATGTACTAAATGTCATCATCTTCGATCGTCACATATGTCAAGTCTCCCTCGTCCAGGTCGTAAAAAAATTTGGCATTCGTCATCTCTTAGTTTATGAGATTGTTTAGTAAGCAACATGCCAGAATGGTTCGACACATCCTACAGGCCATTAGGGTGTGAAATAGCATCTCGAAGAATGTGCAAATCAGCTGCAGATCCTTCTCAGCCAGCCAAGATGAATATGAAGTCGCCTTTCGTGTTACGTCACCAAGGACATTTATGGCAACTTTACCTTTATGTATTCTATAACTTGGTCAATTTGATTGCGACATGGCAACCTTTAATTTATGTACGTCACATCCAGTGCCCCAAGGCAGTTTTGCAGATTTAAACAGATTGCAAAAGTTGTAGGACTTCGTGATTTTTAACTTTTTATAGATTAGACAAATGTATGTATCTCGAAGCACCTCCAACGTGCACTGGTGCATGTGTTAGTTACAGACTGTGGTTTCTTCAACAACTCGTCATATAGTCGTATAATAGCCAGCAACACGAGGTTAAAGTGATGAGTAATAGTTTCTTCTAATCGCACGAAGTCCCTTTACACGCTATTCTTCACATCGTGTGTTAGTATATGCAGGAATAATCTGATCATCTCCTGTACATCAACGATTTTTGTTGATATTAGACCAGTAGATGTCCTTATAAGTGACATAGAATGGAAAAAGTTCTTCTGTCCATTCTAGTACTTTGCTGACACACGAGGTCGGAGGCATGGATCATACGAATGTATGCAAACTGCCTAATTTGATGCCTAGTGTCGTACGATGTATGTGTCACCCACTTATTGTCATTCATTAGTGCCTCCAAAATCAGTAGTAGC
Source organism: Cucumis variabilis (assembly GCA_037974545.1). Classification (NCBI taxonomy): domain Eukaryota; kingdom Viridiplantae; phylum Streptophyta; class Magnoliopsida; order Cucurbitales; family Cucurbitaceae; genus Cucumis; species Cucumis variabilis. Next base: position 1,683 of record JBBPDI010097259.1, on the reverse strand, counting down.
TGACGTTGGGTGACTATGAAAATGGTTAGTATTGTGCGAATGTTTTATGACGCCATTTCAGATTAACCACTAAAAACCTGATGATATACAGTACTCATTAGATTGCTATTACACCTATAATGCATGTGTTAGCACATAATAAAAGATGCGATACAAATAAAAAAATGTTATGACTTTTTAGGTCGGGTATACCCTAGTACAAAGTGGGAATAAAGGACTATATGCGGCACATAGGTATTAATGGTTTATGGTAAGTATAATGAATTTACATAGCCTTGTGGGTTATAACAATCTGTTTTTTTACTAAACTTAGGACAGCGGTCTGTACCTGTTATTCAACAAAAGTTGATCAAGTACATTTGTTTGTTGAACTAAAATGTTTTTAAAGGGTAAATAATACTTTGGGAAACAAAACCATATTTTTTTGTTTTAAAATGTTGGTCTAGTTTTTCAAAAGTGTGTAATGTTTGTAACCAAATATTTTTTACAAAATCATGGTGTAGTGTTTCAAAAGGCCTGATAATATGTGGAAAAGTAATTCGTATTATTTTTTAAAAAATTGATGATTGTGTGTTTTAAAAGGGTGACTAATGTTTTTGAAAATGAACTCTATTTTATTGGACAATCATGTTGTACTATTTTTCAAGGATTATACCACGTCGGACTCTGAACCTAGTTCGAGTGCGTACGTTTAATGAAATGCTTGTGCAAATGTTTGTGTATGTCTAGCAATTACGAATACACATTGTATTTGAAATTGAATTTTGGAAGACTTCAACAAATAAAAAAGAAAAGTATAGGAACACGGTACACAATTCATAAAAAAAACAAAAGTTATATAATATATTGCACAAAAACAAAAAAAAAAAGGTAATGGAAGTCTAAAAAGAAATATATTTACAAATAAAGAAGGGAAAAGTTCAATTCGAAGTACAATGTAGTAAGCCACCAAAAGAAATGTTACGAAAATAAATGACAAAATGTACTCCAAAAGTCCAAAAACCATAGTACCTCTTTCAACAGAAGTATTGAGTCGGGTGTCCTAAAAATAAATAAGAAAATGAGTGTGTGGACAAAGATAAACATACATAAAAAGACTATAGGAAAAAAAATTATACATTTATGTATCGTGTACTTTGGAGGATAAATCGATGTTCAAATGAAAAGAATAACACTCGTTAAAGTTTTTAAAAAAGGTCAATGCTTTATTTTAAATAATATTGTGCCTTAGAGGATGTAAAATCGTTCAATAAGATGAACTGAATTTAGTTGTGGAAAAATCAATAAAAAATATGCATGGAAAGAAAGTGCATAATAGTATCGGGATGGAAATGCATACAAACAGACATACTAAATGAATATATGTATGGTAATGGAAATGCATAGAAACGAACATTTTGTAAATGTATTGTAATAAACATTTTGTTATACTACAAAATAGGAACTTGATAGAAAGAATATGAAAATAACACATAAATCAAATGAATATGGATTATAATATGAAGAAAATCATTGGCAGCCAGACAGAAGATTGGTAACATGGTTCATGACAAGAAACATACAAGGAAGGATGAAACGTGAAAATAAGAAAAGAAAAGGAACTTCTAACTTACCAAACAAGATGGAACAGATGAGGAAGAAGGATGGCCAATAGGGGGAAGAACACACAATAAGACAGAAGCA
>JBBPDI010097250.1:0-11154 GCA_037974545.1 Cucumis variabilis | reverse complement strand
TTAAGTAAATATCCCAACTAACTTTTATTCATTCATTAATTACTATATCCCAAATCTCCTTTCCTTCAAATGGATAACACATCCTTTCAACATCTACAAATCTTGAAGTCTAAAAAAAAATTTGAAATTAGATTTTCCTTAAAGAAATTGAAAATGAGATTAAAACTCTTTAAAAAATAAAAATAAAAAATAAAAGTTTTCAAGAAAAAAAAAATACCTTTTTAGTCCTCAAATTTTAAAAAATATGTATGTTTGATCCTCAAATTTTAGAAATGTATCTTTTTAGTCCATATGTTTATAAAAGTAAACCAATTTGATTGCTGAGTTCAAAAAGTACATTTATAGTCTCTAAGATTTTAAAAGTAGGTTTGAAAGGTCTCTTAAATAACTCATACTTTTATTTTATACAATTATGTGATATTTAAAATTAAAAGTATAATTTCTAAAAAATCATATAATTATTTTTAAGAAATGAAAAAACCTATTTTAAAAAATTCAGAGACTAGAAGGTACTTTTTAAAAGAGTTTTTTCAATAATAATACAAACTATTTATACTGTGCAAAAAAAAGACTAAACAATAAAAACTCATTATATTTGATTTTGTTATAAAATGTAAATAGTTTATCAATTTTATTATTTTTTATAATTTTCAAATTCGTATATACATTTTAAACTCAACCACCAAATGACTCTATATTTCAATTCTAAAAATTAAGAAGATTTTATTTTCTAAAAGTCAAAATGTGAAGAGTCAAAAGTAATTTTACCAAAGTTTGTATAAGTTTTGGGGAAGATATAATTAAGAAGTAAAATGGGCAACGTGCAGTGCAGGTTGAGGGATGACGTGGCACCTTTTCTAAGCCAAACGGTTGGAAAAGAGTAGGTGAGATTCGTTTTCTTTGCCGTCGGATCTCCCACTCTTACACGTGGCAAAAGGATTCCATGTCAGAAATTGAATTGAATTCTATAATTTTAAGTATAGTATTCTCTTTCCTTTCCACTCTTACAATATTAAAATAAAATGCGTTCCTAAAACAACCTTTCTATGTGTTAAATAAACAAATGAACATCCAACAATAATGAAGTTAATATTGAAAAAATATATATGTTAACTATTTGTTTAGCTTTTTTATTTAGAATGCAACAACTCAGCTCAACGTTGTGTATCTTAAATTATCATACACTGAAATATTAAGCTCAAAGCTCCACAATTAAGAACACTCTCTTTTTAGCCAATTACTCTTTAAAGAGTTAACTAGAGAAAAATATAACTCTTATTTTAATGTTGGAGTTGTGTACATTAAAAAAAATATGCTATCACTATTATATGTAAATATAGATCTAATGTTCATAATAAATAACAATTAAAATAAAGTGCATTAACGTTAATTTTATTTAAAACTAAAATAAAACTACAATAAATTACTTAGTTCAAAGTCTCTATCTTCAATTTATAACAAAACAATAATAAATACATATATACAATTTTATTAACAACCAAGAGTTTAATATACAAATTCTCTCATCTTATTATATTAATAAAAGTTTATATTTTCGGTTACTAAAGTTTAGTTTTTATATTTTCAATAAATTTTAAATAGAGTTCTTTAAGGTTGAAACATCAACCACAATCAAAATGAAGAAATATAAAAACTAAAATGATATTGTAACCTAATTAAAATTAATGTTCAAAAAATAAGATATACAAACTTATTAATTTCCATTAATTTTTGTTAATTAACTTTAAAATGTAAAATTTTGGTTTCTCTATTTTCACTTTAAAAAAATTCATCTTTTCAAAAATCAATTATAAAGATGAGTTCAATAACTAAAATTGAACATATTTTGTTTTGATCGTGTATAATCATTACCAATCTCATAAAATGTTTTTAAAGAATAACGTCACCCTGCAATAACGATAAGGAAATATTTGTCTTTTTTCCCATAAAAAAAAATCATTTAGGTTGGTAATGATTTTTAAAACAATTCTTTATTTACTTGTTGTGTTCATTTTAATTTCGTATAATATGATTGATCAAATTTGACTTAAATTTGATAGTTTTAAAACACAAATTTTAGTTGCTTGATTTATAAAGTATGTTATTTTATAAAAATATTAGAGTGTTTGACAATCAATCAAAATAATTTTTAAGGTTGTCGTGACTGACGTTCCTTTTTTAAAAGTCACTTAAAATAAATAATTTTGAAGCCACCATCAATCATATTAGAGATGTGATTGGTCACTTAATTAAAAAAAATACTGATTTACGTAAATTCATATGTAGAGTTTGAGAGTTATTTATGTATTGGAAGATGTTGAGACATTACAACATATCCGTAAAAACGATTTAATTTTCATGGAAACAGTGTTAATTGTCAAATTTGAAATTTAATATGAGATGAAATTAGAATTCAAAGTTGAGATGAGAGGTAGATCATAACAAATTCTTTTTTATCCCTTAATTAATCTCATAAATGAAGAGATCTTTTTATGAGATTAATTAGGGGATAAAGAAGAATTTATTTTCTACGAGGGGACACAAAGAAACAATCTTTTTTTTTTTTCCTTGCCAACAGTTGAATAATGTCAAATTAAGGATTCTTCTTCCTTTCTTTCTCTAATTTTACCCTAATAACCTTCTTAAAATCTTTATTTTGTTAAAAAAATATATTTTAAATTCAATTTTTTAAAGTTTCTTTTTGAAGGATCTTTTAAAAAATATAAAAAAAAGGACAAAATATTTACACTTTAGAACAATTTTGAAAACGAAAAAAGCTTTCAGGTTTGAAATTTTCAAAAATGCCCCTAATTAATTGATATTCAACGCGTAATTTATTTGAAAAATCATCGTTTAGTATTTGGAGTTATTTTTCTAGACAATGTTCAATTTTTTTTGAATAATTTTTTGGTACATTGATAGTTTAAATTTGAGTTGTCAAATCTGAATGAATTTTCTTTTCAAACTTTTTTCAATTTTTTTCTAAAAATTAATCGTTTATAATGATTTTTAAAATATTATTTGGTATTTAGTAATAGTTTAAAATTTTAGGCAGTCAAATCTAAACGATTCTTTTTTAAGATTTGATCGTTTATATTTTGCTATTTTTTTTTACACAATATAATATAGTAACAATTTTTTTTGATATTTGTCAGACGATCTAAACAACCCAATAACAGTTTAAATTTTTTTTAAAAAAATACCTTTTATACTTTTTACACGATCTTGAACCAAATAACAGTTTAAAAAAAATTAAAAAAATTACAGAAGAAGGGAAAAAGACGATAGAAAGAAGAAAAAAAATCGCAAAAAGGAAGGAGAGAAGAAATACGATGAAAAGGAAGGGCCTGCAATATTTTTTAAAAAATGACCAGCTTAATTGACTTTTTCATTTTGTTACACGCAATAAATATTTTTTCCCCTTGTTATACTTATAAAAATCAACTCTTTTTTTCATATATTTTGTTTGAGTAGAATTATAAGCCTCAACAAATAAGGAAAATTTATAATATAGATAAAATAAAATAAAAAATAAGCCAGACAAAATACGGTATCTACAAAAGTGTATTTTAAACATTTTTCATCTCAAGAGTTTAAATAAAATGTGCATTTTTAAAGTAAATTCAAATGAGTCCAAATAATAGATTTCGTTAGGGTTAGAGTTCGAAAATATTATTTTAAAAAAATGTTCAAGTATATTTATTTAAACGAGTCAATCAAAATTCAATAAAAAAAAAAATAAAAGAATAACATGATCTACAAAAGAGAAAATTTGCATGTTGGTATAGTGCTGTCAACAAATACTATGATGCTTAAGTCATCGAGTAAAATATGAGGAAGCTAGGAAAAGTTTGAGAGTGAGATTTCAATCATCTTGTATGGAACTTTAATGATGTATTTGTAAATGAGGATGACCTAAGACTTTTCGTATTCTCTTTCAAAATTCAGCCATTGAAAACTCTGATCAAATCCTATGTGAGATTCTTGAACTTGAGGCATAATGAGCACATCTAATACAAAAGATGAGCTCCTCAACATTGAGAGATGCGATATCCTTCGAGGTCGATGAGCAAAAGGAAGTTTGGTCCCCTATTATATGTCATGATCTTGTCTTATTCTCGATTTGGATTTTTTTATACCGTTATTAATTTGATTTTTATTTAGTCCAAAATCAACTTAATACCAATTAATATATACTCAATATAATTATTAAGTGCAAACTATTTTGTGAATATTCCAAATTTTTTTGTTGGATATTAAATTTTTTTTTTGGTTAGAATGGAGACATTTTTTAGATGTTTTTAGCTGGATTGAGATGATTGTCTTCTACCTCTTTAAAATTTTTAATTTTGTATAAAATGGATGGTTGTAATTTTAAAATCTTTAAGAACTAATTAATATTTTAAATATAATTTTTTTAAATTTAATTTAAATAACTCTTCTAGAAATTATTAAAATTTAATGACTAAATTTGTAATTTTGAAAGTTAAAAAACAAAATAGACATAAAAGGACTAAATTTGTAACCTAACCCATTATTGTTTTTACAACCTTTTAACAAAAGTTTGAACCTATTTATACTTTTTTCCTTAAAATAAATTTTCAACTTTTTAAGAGAAAAAAAAATTATACCTCTAAATATTGTGCAATATAAATTAAAAATCTAAAATAATAATTATATTAATTTATATATAATCAAATCTTCACGAGTGAATAAATTTAATTAGATCATCTACTTGTGATTTTATTCCTTATTCTTAAGGATGAGCATGAAAGATCGAAATAAACCGAATCGATTAATCAAAATTGACCAAACAAAAGGCGATCGATCGAATATGCATAGAGGTTTGGTCAATGTCCATTTGTGAAAAATCCAAAACAAATCGACAACATTCTAAAAACAAAATTCAAAAATAATATAAACCGACCAAAAACCATTGGATTAACTAATAGACAATTGGTTTTCTCTCCTTGATATAAACTGACCATAGTTAATTATAAAACACGAAAAAATTAAATTGTTCATACAAATTAAGGTCCATGCATAATGCATATAAGAGCTGATTTTATTAACAACATATGCTAATTAAACATTATGCCTTCCCATATTGTGGTATAAATAGTTGGACAAAAGTCTAACAAAAAAAAACCCATTATTATTGTTTAAATTAATGTTGACCTAGTAAGGGACTTAGTTGTGCAATTTAATTAATTATTTGTATTTAATTAAAATGTGACAAATATTTAAATATTTTCAAAGCTTGCTCAATTTTAAATAATCATATTTATAAGAACACTTCATGGTGTATCAACTTTTAATGAAGGGTTTTTAGATATTTAATTTACACATCTCTCTTTCTCTCTCTCTACCTAAGTAATTTTATTTGACTATTGAGTTTGTTTTTTTCTTTTAAAATATTTACTTTCAATTATTTAAATACATACCATTAATTTATACATAGGAGAGGAAAAAGATGCTTATTATTTAACCTAATTATACTATAGCGATTAAATAAGTTCATGTAAAATTTAGATATAAAATTATAATATATTCTATCATTTGAAAATACTTCAAATATATATAATTTAATCCCTAATAATTGATATTTTTTAGGAAAATTTTCAAAAATAAAAAAAATGAAATATTATTCTTAAATTAAAAAAAAAAACCTTTTTAGACTAAAATGATGTAATTCAACTAAACATTAATCTAGTGACAACCTTGCAAAAGGAATACTCAGCTCACAGCCATAATTTGATTGAAAAAAAGTTTCAAAAAATAAAAAAATGATAAAAGAAAAAGGAGATGAACATCATCATGGTTACACTATATATCTTCAAATTTCTATGGTCTAATTTTATTAAACAATATCTTCTAGATAAAATTTGTTAGATTAAAATTGAATAACTAAAAATACAATTTTTGTTTCTTTTGGAAAAATTATTTTACCTTATAACCCCTTAAAGGAATAATGTTGTAAGATTTTTAAGCTTTTAAAATAAAGAATCCTAGGGTTCTTTTTTCTTTTATCCTCTTTGAATAATCACATTTATCGAATATTATATGGAACTTCAAAAGGATGATAAAATATTAATTTAATGTTTTTAAGTTAATATTAATTTAATCATGAAAAAATGATAAAACTATTAGAATATATATTTATCAAAGTAGTAAAATTTTATATCTATATTTAAAATTCTTTTTTAAAATTCAATTACGTGCTACTTTTAACAATATATTTATACTCAAAAGAAAATGAAGTGTAATAAATTTTTCAGTTTTCTCACGAAGAAAAAATAATTAATTGTTTTTTATTATTTTTGGAAAATTCATCTAAATAAAATTTTAAATGGAAAAAAATATTGCTTCTAATAAAAAAAAACCACCTTCATCTCGTGGTTTTATTTTATTTAAGTATTTTATAAAATAAATGTGGAGCTGTGTTTCAAAGGATGCAATTATAAGTCATATATTATTTAAATATTTCAAATTGTTTGTATTATTAATTATATAACTATACAATCCTTAAAAAAAATATTATATAAGTTACTAGGTGTGACACACATTAAAATACTTTTCTAATATCAATAAATTTTCTTGGTCTCTCCTCACAAATACCCCCTCAATCAAAATAAATATCATTCTTATAAAGTTTATCATATACCTACGTTACATATTTACAAATATTTTCAATAGTTTTATTATTTTAAAAAAATTTCCTTAAATTTTTAGATGATGTTAAATGATATATTTAAGATTAATTTTAAAATAATTAAAAGGTATAAAATGTTAAGGTTTAAATTCGACTTTGATTCACAAACTTTATGTTTTATTCTATTTTAGTTTAGTTCTTGAACTTTTTAAAACATTTGTTTTAATACTTGAATTTTTAAAAATAACATATTTTGGTAATTGTCGTTAAGATTCCGTTAACCCTAATGAAACGATGGAGTGACTTCTATATTTGGACAACTAGTATAATATAAGATTTTAATTTTTAATTAAAGGCTAGATGGTAAATGCGTGTTTTATTGAAAAACTCAAAAAATTATTTTGTTTTCAAGATTTCGATTATCACTATTTTGGTTGTCATTCTACCTTCACCTTCTCAACTTACATGGATGCAATTTATTTACATACAAATTTTTAAGTGTCTCAAGTTTGGTATATTTTGTGATTCATTAGGGTGTTTTTTTTTATTTATTTTTTGGGTTCTGTGATCATTGTGGAAATATTTACCTCTAATTTCGTACAACTTATTTTATACATGTGTTGTAGATATTTTATCTTTGTAGTCTATTTTACTTTGTCGTGGATGTTAACACCAAATATATCAATTTTTTTTATTCTACTCAATGCGATTCTTTTGATTTGCTTCAAGATTTCAGTTTAAAAAAAAAGGTGGCGAATAGGGAAGGAAATGTGGGAGATTTAAGTTTTTTTAGAGGAAAAACAAACAAATTTTAAATTGGGTTTTAATTGATTCAAGTGTGGAGTTGGTGTAAAAGATTTGTAAAATAAATTAACAAGATTTCTTGGTTATTTATTAATTTAATTAATATGATTAATCTATAGTTTAATAATCTAAATATAGAAGTCACGTTATTATTTTGTCGACACAAATCAAAGAATTTTCTTTTTCCAAAAGTTGAGGAACCAAGATAGACACTTTTAAATGTTTAAAAATCAAAATATAACAAAATACACATAACAAAATACACAGTTCAATAACCAAAATAAAATTTTAACCAAATGTATAGTCAATCGAGAGTCAATTATATAAATTTCTTCCAAAGTAAAAAACCATTGGAAAAAAGAGTCTAAATGATATAAAAGTTAAAAATGCCTAATAAGATATTAGAGAGTCAATACCAATATACTACATTCTTTCTATAACGTAACTCATAAATTTTTAAATATAGGACTAAAATTATATTTTAAGCATAGTGTTATTAAAGAGTGGTGATAAAGATAAAAAGTAAAAATTTTAAGGGTAATGTAGTATTTTTATTAAAAGGAAACGATTAGCATAGTATTACAAAAATGTCTGGATTTACATTATAAACATTTTTTAAAATATATTTATAAGTATAATTTTTAATACTTATAAAGTAAAAATTCCACACCACCAATGTATCTCATTAAACATAATAAAATTAAAGTAAACTTTACAAAAAAAAATCAATAAGTCCCGTCGAACTACTCAAAACATAACATGACAGATTATAAAGTCTCATCAAATTCACATTGAATTTGAATTCACATTGTCATAAAAAGAAACATATCATGATAGACTAGTGGTCCCGTCGAACTTACATCGATCATAACATAATATGACCGGTTAGTAAGTTCCGTCGAACTTACATCAGTCATAAAAGATGTGGAAATCCCAAGGGACACCCATATGGATACGATTCTAATAGACAAAGTTAACAAAACACCACAGTTCATAGCATGTAGTCTATCATAAACATCATAACATGACATGGATATCAATAATAACGTCCTTATCATGTGATTAATATTTAATACATCATAAAAATAGTCATATCAGTCATATTATGCATTTTAGCTATATCAAATGCATAATAAAAAATACATGCAAACTCTTAAAATTTAATTCGAAGGACTAAATCTCTTACTTGAGATTATCTAAAAATATTCATTTGCTAACAATAAGTTAAATGTAAGTTGATGAAAATTGGCATGCAACCAAAATCAATTCCGAGATAAAAGACCATTTTTTTTAATTTGAGCAATCTAATACTATTTAAAGACCCAATTAATAATAATATTTATCATTATTATTTTCATTTTATTTTCCTTTCCTTTTCCTGTTAGAATATATATATATAATATTCATATAAACATATAATTTTATTCTTATTATCTTTCCTCAATAAAATATTTCATCGAATTAACTTTTATCTTTCAAAAAATAGTTATTTTTTTCAAAAAATAAAATATTCTCCCTCTTCCTTAAATCTCATCAAATCCAATAAACTTTATTTTTTACCAAAATAATTATACTTTTACAAATAATTATATTTTTCTAAAATATAATTATTTGCTCTTTTTTTCTAAACAAATATTTCTCTCCAAATAATTAACTATTTTTCGTATAATTAATTTTCCACATACAAATTATCTTTTACTATTTTTTATAATAATTATATATTCATATAATTATCAAAACTCTAACAAAGATTTTCCCCTTCAATTTAATTAAAATAACATCTAAATTATTTAAATAAATCATAAAACCAAATAATTTTCACAACTTTATTTAAATTCCATAACATCAAATTAAATCAAATTCTCAACGTACACCATAATTTCAAATTCTTTAATTAATTAAATATTCACCAAAAAATATCTAACTAATTCCAATACACAAAATCTTTCGAAACATTACAATTTTGTATATTCTAATTACTAGGAATGGGATGAAATTTCAAACTCCCATCCCATTTTTATGAATATTTATTAATTAAAAACCTGTGGAAAAATGTCATAAAACTTCGTGATTAATTGTTGACATGATATTTGAATTATATTCATAAGCATTAACAATCTCGATTTATCATTAAAAAAAAAGTGATTACTATATATTTACGATTTATCTTTAAAAAAGAAAAAGTGATTACTATATATTCGTAATTAAACGAGTTCAACTTAATAGTAATTGACATATATTTTTTTGTTTAAGATCAAAAGTTTGATTTTTTATTTCCACAAATATTATTACTAAAAGAAATCTTACAACAAAATATAAGTTATATGTCAGTTTATGAAAAATCTTACAACAAAATATAAATTATATGTCATATAAATTATATGTCAATTGATGAACTATATGCTCATTTTGACATAATTTCGAGTAATTAATAAAATTTGGTGGTTGTAACGGTTAGATTATAAATGATAAGAGTTCATTATTAAAGTTAGGTATGAAATTAAGCATTAAATTATGAAACATTGGTTCCCTATTTTATCTAATATTCAATATTCATTCCATCCCCTGAAAATTAATCTCTACTTCGATATAGTTCTCTGTTTATTATATTTATTTAAGGAATACCTCAATGTAGTTAGTTATTATAAGTAATATAATATTGGTAATATTCCTTTTGGAAAAAAAAACATTATTTAATATTATAGCATCATGAATTCAATTGTTGTTGTTGCTTTTTTCTTTTAACAGTTTTTGAATATTCAATTTAATTTTCAAAACTTAATTTAAACAAGATTGTTGAAAATATTTACCATTATTAATTAAGCTTAAATTCAGCTCATTTGTAAATATGTTTTTCTTTTGTTTTTTTCGGGAATTTTTAGTTAAGATTATTTCTCTATGTTGTTGATTTTTTTTTTTATAGATACTTTTTGTCTTGTGAGGCATGCAATATATAATTAAATATCTTTTAGTGTGTATATATAATCAGTAAATATCTTAGGATTCGTTTCATATATATATATATATATATATATATAAGCAAGAATAAAATCACTATAATTGTGTAATTTTTGTATAATTTTAAATTGAAATTCTTTTTCTCATGCTCTATAAAACATATATACTAAGTATTTTTTTTATTTGAATTATAACTCCAAATTATTGTATCTAATGCTAAAATGAGTTTAGTTTATTGATAATTAATATGATTTTTTATTATAGAAGTGAGAAGTTATATCATTTATTCAATGTTGTTTTCCTAAGATGCTAAAGAAGATAATAAAATAATAGTAAAAAAAGATAGTCGTTCTTGTCGTAATAATTCTTTATAATAATAAAAAAGAAAATCTATATGTTCTATGACAAAAATAACTTTTTGAATCAACAAAATGAGGTTGAAATCGGGTATGAACTTCCATTTTAGAAGTGGAGGTTGAATCTCCCCTCCCCATAATATTCTTATATTTTGAGTTATTTTTCTACCATAAAAATAGTAACCAAAAGAAATAATAATTTTTAGAAAAGGAAGGGCAAAGAAAGTAAATAGAAAGAAAATGGAGGGGGAAAAGGTAAATAAAAAGAAACATGAGTTTACAAAAATATTTGGGAGGAAGTTCATGTAGAGTGCATTCTATTTAAGACCCGCCCCCATGTGAGCCTCACCATCTTTCTCTGCCATTCTCAAGGATTTCCTCTTC
>JBBPDI010097239.1:0-11156 GCA_037974545.1 Cucumis variabilis | reverse complement strand
CGGGAACACAATCATTTTAAATCAAATCAAGTGAAAATAGTTATGAATCGCTAATAGATGGATTAATGCTTGAACCTGAACAAAGACACATTAAGACATAAAAGTATGTCAAAGTTTAAGGTAAATTCTCTCTCCCTTCTCCCTTCTCTCTTCCCTCTTCCTTCTCTCCTCCTTTCTTTCTCCTCCTCCTCCTTTCTTTCTACACTCCTCCTCCTTCTTTCTTTCTACACTCATCCTCCTTTTTTTCTACTCCTCCTCCTTCCTGTCAACTTTATTGTCGGCTGATTACCCTATTTGGTAGACACTGCTAGTCGTCGCCTTGTTCTTTGACGTTAACCTAGCTACCATTCTTACTTTCTCAAAGATGGAAGTAAAAAGCTGCAACATCGATAACCTATTTTTCTGCATCTGGCATAAAGGTAAAGCTTTTCACATTGAAGATGTTGAAGCTAATATATCTATGACTTTATCAATCCTTCAACTTAGATGGTTCATTGAAACGGTTAAAGATTTGAATAAGAAATCTGAAGAAGATTATTTCTATAAGAAAGAAAAAGTTAAGTGTGGAAGGGTTAAAGCTTCTAAGAAAGAAAAAGTGGGTGGGTTCTGAGATGCATTGCTTGGCCTCGTACGGGAGGGAGATTATTTATTCATATCCCCATTGGTGAAGATAAACAAGGGTGGAGAAGTTTTGGAAAAATGTTGGGAGACTTCAAGGACATCCACGACTACAAATTTTGGTTCTCCACCCAATCCATGTTCAACAGCAAAATCAAAAGAGACACCCAAGATCTCTTTCTTCGATACCAAAAAACAAAGTATAAGCAAATATTGAGTGATTAAGAATCCGATAGTCTTCAAAGAAGATTTTGATAATCTTTGGGTTGTTTCAAAACTTTTTGAATTTGATAGTTGGGTAAAAATTAATGAGGCATTAAAACTCTTTTTCGACTCAAAAGTTATCATCAATCCTTTATTTGAGTAGCTACGCGTAGCGGTAAAAGCACTTGATCCTTTCTTTCTCTGTTCGAAGTCCTCGCAATATTCTTTGAGCCTCTGCCTGGACCTTTCTTTGATGGATAAATAATCAATGAACAAAGGTTTATGGCTTTCTGCTATGCTACGCTTCCGAGAAAATCAGTAGTTCAATACAGGAGGTGGTTCGGAGAAAGATAGGAGAAAGAAAGTCTTTAGTTTCAGGTTTTCTGCTACGCTTCCGCTCCGAAGAAAGAAAGGAGAAAGTGCTTTAACTGCTACACTACGCTTCCACTCCTCCGAAAGAAAGGATAGGATAATTATCAAGTAGTTAATGTTGACGGCTTCTGTGTAGCTGAAAAATAGTGGTTTATGGCTGCCATTTTTAGATGTACGTTTTTTCCTACGTTTAATGTACCTTTTGAGTACTTTTATATAAAATATATCCGAGAATCCTGTGAAGCTTATAGGGAAAAGAAATGCCAATTGAGAACTTATAGTTTGTGGTCCAGGAAATCTAAGGTAAGGAAATATATCCCAGATACCTGTTAAGCTTATAGGGAAAAGAAATGGCAGTTGGGAAGGAGGGTCTGGTTGAGAAGTAGGGTCAGGGATGTAGGATCAAGTTGGGAAGTAGGGAAATCTAAGGGAGGGGTCTGGTTGGTAAATATATCCTGGAAGACTATGAAGCTTATAGGGAAAAGAAATGTCAGTTGGGAACCCAGACTACGGTGATTCCTTAAGGGAAAAGAAATGCCAGCGGGGGAAGTTGGGAAATATATCCTGGATACCTGTGAAGCTTATAGGGAAAAGAAAAAAATCAAAGAAAAGAAGCTCATTAATGAGAATGAAAGAATAATTCTGATTTCATAACCTTGTTCATTGTACTCGTTCATTGATTTCTCTTTTTTACGAAGTGAAATCCCAGATTTTGCAAGGTTTTGCCTATAGCTGGTAGCAAGAAATCATGAAAAATCAGTAAAAAAAGTACTTTTATCGTTCAATAGATAAAACCGAGAAAGTTAGATTTAGAAGCAAAAAAGATGAGAAAAGGTAATGAAAGAATCAAGCCTAGGACAGGGAAAATCAATGTCAATTGAGAACTTATAGTAGGTGGTCCTAAAATATAAGAAAGAACACAAAGAAGCTTATAGGGAAAAGAAATGCCAATAAAAAGACTTATAGTGTGTGGTTCAGGTAAGCGGATCGGTGGATCTTGCTTAGCCTGAATTATGGAGTGAAATCAACAGATTCACCAACAATGAGAAAAAGGGAAAAAGAAAGAAAGGATAGGATAACTAGAAAGTAGTTACGGTTGGGCTGTGTCCGCTACGCTACGCTTCCCCTCCTTGTAGTGGACCAAGAATATCCCTGTCTTATGGCACCTAGACCTTTCTTTGTTTGATGGATAAATATCAAGCTTCCGCTCCAGAGAAAGAAATAGAAAGTGCTTTAAGGCTGTCCTTGTAGCTGGAAAACAGAAAAGAAAGGTATCTGGTGTCTGCTCCGCTATGCTCGCTGGGAAAAAAAGACAAAGGCACACAGAATTTGCGGCACCGCGTAGTGGGGGATATTGTTGAGAGAAAGGAGTCAATGAACAAGGTAGAAAGAATTACCGAAGCAAAGTTCAACTTCATTCCTAGGGCATGTCCTTAAGGAAATCTTGCTTACTCACTAAAAAAAGAAAGGGTCCAGTTTGAAGGCGCCAGAAGATAGGTCTGAAGGACTATCCATATTAACTTGCAGCTTCTAATTTCTAGATAAATAAAGAAAGAAATTCTATGTAGATGGTAGTTTACGGCTGTCCGCGTAGCTGAAAGAAAGTGGTTTACGCTTTCATTTAAAGATGTACATTTTTTGCACTTTGACAAGCCTAAACATATAAAGATACTAAGCCCCTGCCTTGAGTCCCTGCCTTGAGAGTCCGGCCTAACGTCTGGCTTTTCCATATTTCTTTTTCTCGCTAACTAAATTTTTCTTTTTCTCACTAAGAGGTCCGAATAAGCGGATAAGCCAATCTTACACAAGCCGATCTTGCAGTTTCGACCCCTTTTTTACCATTAAACACTCTAGTTACAAAGGGAAATCTCTCAAAATCAGCAGATCAACAGATTCACCGACTAAAACTAGTACTTCTTAGCAAGAGTTTTTGTTTTTGGAGAATTTTAGAATTTGGGTTTTAGTATCATTTTGAAAAGAAAAAAAAGATGCAAGACTAGGATGGGGTATATTTCTCAAGTCAGTCGAGTTTTGGCTTTTCCCCTTCGGGTTCCATCTAGATTGCTCGGAGTTACCATTAACAGAGGAGACACTTCTTTGATTTCCCATCCCTTCTACGCTGGCTTCGCCCTTCACTTTCCACCTTTCCTGCCTATTCTACTTTCTTTCCCTTCCTCAAACCTAAAACACAAAGTACACCTTTCTTTCCTGACTTACCAATACTCTTAACTTTGATTTGTACTTCTTAACTCTTACCTATACTGTAGGGCTTCGCCCCCTTATACTCCCTATCCTAGACAAATTGGTTTACGTCTTGATGGGACAGATAGATGGAACGAAGAACGGGTTGGTTTATGCCTAGATGGATGCCTATGCCCTTTTAATGTCAGTTTTTCGTACTTTGATGAGTCTAAACATATAAAGACACGTCGCCCCTTCCCTGAGTCGTTTTCCTCCCTAATAGGTCCCACTTCTCCATCTTGAAGGGATATCGATTCGGCTGTTGGTGCTAGGGTGGGTCCCTTTCAAGCACAAGAGGTGAGGGGCAGAGGTAAGCTCACATACCGCTAGCATTGGTCCTTCACTTGCCTATCTCAATTTTGTATATAAGCAGATAGTGCTGACTTTTGGAGTTCATATGAGTAAATCTATTACGTAGAGGCTGACGAGTAGGCATTTCAGTATACCTTATTAACGATATTGTGTATATTTGACTGGATCTCTCCGAAAGTTTTGGTTGCAGCTAAGCAAGTCAGGGTATAGTAGCAAACAAGCTACCACCAAGCGAAAAGAAAAGCTTCTCCTCCTTTAGGAGAACTAACTTAGATTTTGTCTTCGTACCTAGCCGGGGGATGAAAAGCTGGGTTAAGTCCAAGGCAAGCAATGCAAAGCTAGACAAACCCAGCCTTGAACTCTGTCTTTTGACTATCCGATTCCAAAAAAAACTCCTTCCCTTTTCATGGAAACTTAGTATGCTCCAACTGGGTCGCTGCCTCCTCTTCTTTTTCATCTTCAAGTAAGATGGATGCACAAGTCCTTGATTCCCGCTTCATGGGGGGCCGATCATGCCCTTTCTATAGACGTGTTTCTCTTAGTCTGTCGTTCTTCCTTTGTGCTTCTACTTCATTCTTTCCTTAATCATTCGAAAATCTTTATTATAATAGATCAGAATGTCTCAACAAGTGCTTAAACTGAAAGAAGAACCTCTCCCTACAAGATCCAGTCAATCAATCTGTAGCGCTTTCTTTATTTCTCAGTTCCCACAGCAGGAAGAGATCCTGTCTTTCATACTCTTGCTAATACTTTTTCTTTTCGTGATCGATCCATATCCCACTATTAAAAGTTCTTGCTTTTTCTTACTTTTCTGCCTAAGTTAGTATGAAACCTACGACTAAAAAATACTAATCAATGAACTAAGGATAGGGGAGGGGTTTTTAGCTTTGATATAGATCGTACCTCATCCAGAAGACTCCAAAAAAGGAAGCATAGTCACATTCTATGATCTTCCTGATTTTTCCATTTACAGTAGCTTCTCAACGCATATTTCATTGCGCATCTGGACCTCTTATAATTGGGCCATAGATCTTTGCACCTCTTTTTTTTTCTTGAGACTGATTAAAGAAATACTGGTCTTTCTCCTAACCCTATCCTTTCCAGCTGACCGCTACATGGGCCTTTATCGTGAGAGATATTATTCGAGAGAGCTATTACTTGCTCTTCCAAAACCTTCTTTGCTTCCTCTTTATGTGACTCATCTTCACCCTTGTTTTTTCTGGGTCTTATCTTCAATCCCTAGTTGGATAGACTCATGAACATTGTTGATGAAATGGAAAAGTTCATAGGGTAGAACTAAGCCCCGAACCAAAGTAGTATAGACGCTCTTTTCCTCCCTAGATCTTATCCATCCTTTCTCCTTCGATGAAAGCAAATTCTCAAAATTTCAGGAATTACTCTTGCTTCTCCTCTCTTTTTCTTGCAGGCCTAGCATATCTTCCCCTCCCTTTAGTAGCTAAAGCAAACAAAGATGAAGACGTCTTACCTTTTTTCGGAACCTGGGACTGACTCTCTGCCCCTATCCTTGAAAGATATGGGGAATAAAATAAGTTGCTCCCTCTTCTCCTAGCTTGATGGAACTCCCAAAATGTCGATCTGTATCATTCTTATTCATGCTCGTGGGAACATAGGAATACAACAGAAGGTGGAATACAGGGAAAAAAGAGAAAAAAGAGTCAAATCGACATAGAAATTGGAACATTACAATCATAGGCTTTCTCTTTCTGGGAGTCCGTAGGACTACAGAGGCCATAAGTTTGAGTGGAATTCTCCAATCGCCTTGTGGGAATATAGAAGATGAAAGTTGCGTAAAAAATGTTTAGAATGTTCAAAGCTTCGATCATTCTTTGAGCCTCCAGAGCACTCTCGCAATATTCTTTGCTCCTTATTATTTTGACCTTTCATGCAATATTCAATAATCAAATTTCATAATACTCCTTCGGAGTGGTTGTCCTAACCCCTTGTTCATTGAGGACCTTTGTTTTTGGCAGAGTTATCTACCCTTTCTTTGTTTATGGATCAAAATCAGTCCTTAAGATTCACCAAAAAACTTCTTCTAAAAAATATCTTTGTCTTATGGTATGGAGCCTTCAAAAAAGTGGAATAAGACTCCTAACATCAAAAACATTTACCTATTTATCTTTATCATGACTTTTTCTCAATATTCTTTTCTTTCTATTAGCTCCATTAATCAGTCAAAGAAGTCCTCACATATTTCATTGCACCTAACGTCAGACGAATAAGAAGCTATTAGCTCCATTAATCAATCAAAGAAGTCCTCGCATATTTCATTGCACCTAACGTCAAACGAATAATCAGCCTATGCCAGGAACAATATAAGCAAGTCCACTGAGTCAGAAAATCTAGACTATTTGACTATTTATCAAGCTTTATCATGACTTTTTGGAATCAGACTCCGCCCAAAGTCAAGAATGTCATCTTGAGCCGTCCAGAGGCACAATGAAATATGCGAGACTGGAAGGCGCAAAAAATATTGCAAATAAAGGTTCGACTTTCTATTAAAGAGCGCAAAAAATAAAGATTAGACTACCTCTTTTCTTTGCGCCTGTGGAATCTCAATCTTCTTTGCGCCTAACTACAGAGGGTGAAATTCTTAAAAAAGAAAGGTCCCATCTGAAGGACTATCCATTATACTGCACCTTACAATATTCTTTGCGCCTACTGTCTAGAAGGATGAAGGACTATAAATAGCTATTATTTGGAGGGTCAATGAAATATGAGAGAGAATTTGAGGCGCATTTATCTAAGAAAAGAAGGAAAGGCTGAATGAATTGAGAGGAATAACTATTACTTTGATCAAGGGAGGAACTCCATTAGTTCCTAACTTGGCTCCGCTCTGTCTCATTGATAAGGAAATAAGATGACTGTAGGATGGAGGACTCTTATATTCCACTGATTTGAATGGTCTAGATGGTCCAAAAACAAAGGTCTAGGTGACATCACGCAATATTCTTTGCACCTTATCTTCCACTTTGATTTGACATAACTCCAGCTGAGTTGACGGCTCCTATGTTTTCCACCTTGAAATTAGGACTTCTCAATATTCTTCTCTGCAATATTCTTCTCCGCAATATTCTTTGCACCTCCTAAAATCAAGCTCTTGATGACCAAAAAATAATCGTGAAAATGGACCCCTTATAATTGCACTACAAATTTATGAAATATGCTCGTCAGAATTCTATGTTGGGGTTTGTAATCCTACTATTTTCTATTCGACTAAAAGGGGGAGTCATAAAAAGGGATAAGACATCCAGACCACCCGAGGCATCCCTTTCTGCCTTCTTTCAAACTTTCTAGCTTTGGGAGATCAAAGCCCCATCTATCGGTTGAGAAATCAGTTGATGGTACTTTCATGCGATCTCTTGAGTCAGGCCAATAGAAAGTAAAGTCTTCTTTATTTCCCCATTGCTTCTCGTGTGAAAGGCTAGGCTGACGCTCATTCAAGGCTTAATTCAAAGGCTAGAATACCCGACCGAAACTGAGGGAAATAGCCTTATGCTAAAGACTTAGAATCCAAAATATATCTCGGTAAGGGTAGATTCATTCTTCGTCCGCAGATTGAAAAGATCTCGGACAAAGATCGTGGAGTGGGGGATGCAAACCTTGGTTCATAGGGATCCGCTGTCTCGACGGGAATCAATCAAAACAAGTAGGGGAAGAGTTATCAGCCAATCCTTCCCTAGTTAAGTTGCGATCGATGTAGAGGAGATAGACTCAACTAGAGGAGAGAGAAGGCGTCGTACGAGGTAGAGGTCTTTTAACCTTGATTATATTCTGAATTTAGTATATTAAAAAAATTCATTAACGAAAGAAGAAAGATTCCAATACGAGGCTGGATTCAATTGAGTCGACCTTTCATTGATTTCGGAAGTGGACAAATCTCTCATGCAAGCAAGAGGCTCAAGCGCCCCATAGAAAAAGGTGGACGACCCGCGAAGAATTCCTACTCAAGAGCTTGTGGGCTTGGTCTCGATTATGTAATCAGGTAAGTGATGAGATTGATAACTTAACCTCATCGAGTCGGAAGTAGACCACCTTCCTCTTCCTTCTTTGTTCCGCTTTCTCTTACCTTGCTTTCCCTCTTCCCTTTCTTCCTCTATCAGGCTAAGATCTAATTCCCTTACTCTTCAGACTTCTGAAGCTACTACCCAACCCAGCGAAGGTAGATCCTATTAAGTCGTATGAGGACCGTTCCTTCAAGAATTTCGCTTTTAATCTCAACTAAAATTGCCTTCGCTTCCTATACCGAAATGGTGAAGGTCCTTCAAGGTCAAGAGACTGAAAAGAGAAATATTTCCTTAAACTACTCACTTATCCTTTAACTGGAAAGAAGGACCTCCGCTGACACTTCTTCTGCAAAGGCAGCCATCTTCACATCTGGCGGATGACTGAGGTGTTCTTCCACTCCTCTCCTTTTAGTTTCGCATATTGAAACTGCCCATCCAAGCTAATTGAGAGGTTCAAAGAAGATTTCATGAAAGAACTTCCATCCGGAAATAGGGGAAGCTTATTGAAACATCATCGCAACTGAGTCTAAAGAAACAGAAGTCGGAGATGTTATGAAATAGCTTCATCCTTTCCCTTTCAGCTGTAAGAGGAAATCTTAGAATTTCAGTAGTGATATCTGAACTTAGCTCCTACACCCTCTCGTGAGTGAAAGGGATGAAGTCCTCAGACAGAGGTTCAATAGGAGTTGGCGGGGGTAGATCTCAATTGGACTGGTCCAGAGGTGAAAAGAAGATTTCCAAGACTTCCAGGTGCCATAAGCAGGGATATTCTTAGGTACTCGGCTTTCTATTAAGGCGCCATAAGACAGGGATATTCTTGAGAGTCATTCATTCTATTAAAAAGGAAAAGCATCTGATCTCAACGGCCGAACGGGTAGATCTTGAGTTAGTTTTCTCAGACGAAGAAAATTAAGAAAATCCCTTTTATCAAATAAATGGAATCAAACCTACACATCGAACTCGTTTTACACTTTTCAAGGTTTAGCATACAATTAGGACACGTAGTAAACTAGTGATAGCAGTAACAGACTCCTCTCAATTTCTGACCTCAGCAACATAACCTTTTTGGGATCTTACCTCTCTTCCTTTCAATTTTCTAGCTCTACCTCCGACCATATTCTTTGTGCTATTACGAGCATTCATCTGACTCTCGATGGAATTGTGAGCATTTCTTAGACAAAATATATGAAAAAGGATTTCTTATTCAAGCATGTAGCGGTCTAACGAGAAAAAGATCTTTCTTACCGAGCAATCGAGCGAAGAACTGATCCTACAACAAAAGCTACCACAACTCTGACAACAAAAGAAGGGCTATGGGGACGACTCCCTTCTTTTTTGTTCTCTTTGGGAGCATCGACTCAATGCAGTCCCCAACCCACTTTCTCATTTGGGGTGAGGTATAACCTGAAGATTGGACCACAAGATTCCCTTTACCTTTTACATTTATTTCACAACTTCCTAATGGGGGGCTAGAGAACTAGAGAATTGATCTTTTCTGATTCGCGCTAGCTATGAACAAGACCTCATGAAGTCCCACCGACTCTGTTGAAAGAGAAAAGAAGTTTGCACTTACTCGGCTACTTCTTCAGTCGAATTCCCTAATCTTCTCTTGATCAACTAATTCAGTCACTTCTCTTTCTGAAAGAAGATCAAGAGTTACTTATGAAACTAAAACCACAACTCATATTAGATCACGCCTCTCTTGAAACAAGAAGATATGAACAAGGTAGTAGTCACTCTTGATTTTTCACTCCTTAAGACGCCCATATTAAGCTACGTAGAATGCTGAATGAATACGAGTTCCCAACGTTCCCTAATGGATAAACCTTTAAACCTGTCTTATGGCACCTTCTGACTTCTAATATGGATAAAAATCAGTCTTTGGGACGAAAACTCCTCATTCATATGGATAGCCCTTCGGACTGGACCTTTCTTTGAAATATTAGGCAAAGTCAGCCAATTTTTCGCTTTCTTTTTATTCTTCAATATTCTTTGAACCTTCAGACCTGTCTTATAGAGCCTTGATTTTTTACTATAGAACTACTGATTAATGGAAAAAAATAGCTATAAATCCACCCGTTGATTCACTCAATGAATTCAGTCTTGTTAACTCTATTGAATTACGCCTTCGGACTGGTAAAACAACTAAAACCTCAAAGGTGAAAAGTCCCGACCTTGGGGTTTTCTTTCTGAGTAGTCAGGCTTATTATCCTCTTTTTTTTATTAATTAGTTTGCGGTCATTACAGCCCTATAGTCCGTGATTTCCACACGTTCAATGCGAGAAAGTGAAATTACTTGTGACTAGTCCTATCACTTAGAATCTTTAGACAAATCGGCTATCTTATCTAATAGAATAATCCACCTGTGCGATCCCAAGATCACATCAATCGATAGCTGGTAGCCAGATCGGCAGTCTCTGTTGAGTAAGGCCCCTGTAACAATATCCCCCACGGTACGAAGCAAATCTTCTTTCATCCTTGTACAACTGTTAAGTCGCTTCGCTTCTCCCCTCTCCTTTCAGTTGAGCTATTTCATAACCTTTGGACTAAGTGGGCTTAACGGTTTTGAATGTAAAGATGAACCGACAATCTGAGATAATTCAGGCTTCGGACGAGAGCGCAAATAGACATAAGAGTCCTTGGAAGCTTTGCAACTGTATATGATAGACAAAGAAAAGATCCTTCTACGGTGCGAAGCTTTGCGGCTGAAAGTTCGCCATGTACTAAGAAGAAAGAAAAAAGAAAGACAACTCATATAAATGGAATAAGATAGTCCTTTGGTAAAATCACTTTGCGACCCACTTCGTGGTGCCATAAGATAGGTCCGAAGGGCTATCCATTAGGGGATTTGAAAAACAACCTACGGCAAGGTCTTGAACCTACGTCATTTTTATGATTTGGATTACTATTCAAAACATTAGAAAGGAATGAGACTAATGTTTTGGTTAAATAATTTTTGCAATCATGAACATCTTCTTAGGATTTAGTTAGACTATTAATACCTACTTAAAGGTTTTTATGATTGACTTTATAAACCTACTTGTTTTGATTTTATGATTGACTATACGAGAAGGAATGAAAAGAGTGTCTAGCTGTCCGTAGCCTTTTTAAAAGACTCTTATAATCATTCAAACCATTTTCTGACAGTAAAAAACTATGTCAAAGAAAGACAACTCCTTCTATGCGCAAGCAATGAACAAAGACTATCACAAACATTAATATCGGAGGCAGAAGACTCAAAATAAAAGTCAGATAAGAAGCTGGAGGCTGGATGTGATGTCCTCTTATTTTCTTACTCGATTTGACGATATTGATTTATTGTGGTTTTAGGGAATCTTTCATATATTCTTTCTTTGAATTTCAAGATATTCTCATTGGGAA
>JBBPDI010097220.1:0-11159 GCA_037974545.1 Cucumis variabilis | reverse complement strand
TCGAGAGAGAATCAGAGGATCAAATTCTAGAGATCGAACCACATCGCATCAAATCAACAAAAATACAACATCAACACAAGTTCAACTCCACGAACCAAATTTCTTCGGAGATCTCGTGTGAACAAATACTTCTAATTAATTTTTATAATAAATTTATACCTTAATTAATAGGCCAAATAAGGAAGTTTTCATTTACATAATTAATTTAGTATAATACAAATAAGGAAATCATTTGAATTTAATTTAAAAAATTATATATAATTAATAATTATTATAAGGTTATAAATGTCTTACAAATTTACGAAAACCTAATCAAGAAAATAAATCATAATTTAGGACATTTGTGAAATTTACTAATAGATTTAGGTCTTTTGTTTAAATCTTTCTTTTAAATATTATGTTTTATCTTTAATTCATTTGTCACTAATTTTATGAAAATTTATAAATATATTTTTTATAATTAAAAAATATGATTATTGAATCATTTTTTTTAATAATGGTCCGTAGTGTAAAATAAAATGTTTGTATCAATGTTTTACTTTCATTTAAAAACTAAAAGAAAATTAATGTGATCCACAATCCGAACATCGTCGATTTTGAGTTAGTTGTCGTCGTCAACTTTAACTCTATGTTGCTCTGGCTCCTCTTGATTCTTTGGTTCTTGTTGGTACTCTTGTGGATATGATACCTCTCAAGTGCTTCATAATACAGATATCCATTATGTTATCCATGACCACATATGTGTCTATTCATGTATGAAGTTAATGGACCGACATCTGAAAATGATGGACTAACCAATGAATCATAACATCATGTACCAATCTCATAATCATAATATCTTACACTAAATACCGGCATCATCATCATTAGACTACTATGACTAGTCTAGCTGTCACACTCCGATCTAGGTTTTTCTCTCTAACCAAAATCATGGCGTGATAAAACACTTATGAAAACGACATTTTCGAACTATCTTCTATAGACCACATATTAAGAAATCCTACAAAAATTTTGGCAGCACCTTCCCTAAAATTTGAGGTAGCCAAACCTGAAAAGGGAAATAATTTTCACTTTTGTATGCATGCATATATACAGTTTTCAGATTCAACAACACCTCAAGTGTGTCTCACCACACAATCATCCAAACTATTCCATAGTTTCAAATAGAATTTAAAGCCAACTAGATATTAGTTATAGAAGGATTACAACCCACTTTTAAAACTCTCAAGACACATATCCATAACAGGATCCTCATTACTTCTAACCACCCATTATGCAATACAAAATTCATGAAAATACATACAAAAAAAATGATAATCTATAATCTATGATTGGGAGCTCAACAATGGTTGTGGTTCTTAACCCTAGCTGAGGGGGAAAGAAAACATTGAAAACGTGAGCCAGAACTCAGTGAGGGGCACATTTTTAGATGTAAAGCTCATAAAACATGCTTAACAATGTGTAAATATGTATCGATAGTGAGATAATAAATTAACGTTGACATCATCATATAATACTCAAGTCAACCAACAGCTTGTAGTTAACTGATCATGACAAGGCGTCTGAGCAAACAACCAAGAGTAGCTCGAACATGATCAAGGAATCATACGACCACAACTAGCTCACACATATTTTGTATCTGCCACGAAAGTAACCTCCATTCAATCCGACCATGATAACATACTAAATACATAGCCCAAAATAGCTCACATGTGTGATCCATATCCCAAGGAAACACGTGATCAAACAGAGCTCATGCATACTTAACACCTACCACAGTATCCATCTCTATCCAATCCAACTATGATAGCGTACTAAATACACAGCTTGGAATATCTTACACGTGTTCCATATCCACAAGGAAACATGCAGCCAAATAGAGCTCACGCATACTTAACACCTACCACAGTATCCATCTCCATCTTCGCTCCTATGTGCACATAGAGCCCCATCCACCATGGGTTAAGTTAGGCCGAAGCCATATTAGAATCCTCCATCCACATCCTCACCTAGTCTCAGGTCCGCAGATCTCCAATTACAACCTCTTTCAGCCTCAGAATCCCGTGACGACAGTAGGTGGTGCTACGAAAACACATTCGCGTAGCTTATGGTTAAATCACCATCATACATAAATCACATATTTTATGCTTAAAAACCAATGATGATCAGAAAACCCATTTTCATAAAGTAGTTCTAGACATACACATTTTGAAACCATCGCGACTAAACGCATCGTTTAAGTATAAATGAAAATATAGTTATAAAAAGTTTAAACAATGGTAGTTTCCCAACAATCTCATAAAATAACATGTATACATATAAAAAAAACTTGAAAACGAGCCACTCACAGTCAATAACTCGATCCTTGGGGTTATACGCTTTCCCCACTGTAATTTGGCTTGAAGCAACGATCAAAGCCTTTTAGTTACCTTCACATAGCAAGACATCATAATAATTTCTACAACACTTCGTTATTAGCATTTAAGCTATTTACATTCCAAGGACTTAAATTTTCATTTTCATTATTAACTTGTATCAATCCCTGCATACTTTAATTTAAGCTAAAATTACACTTTTGAACCCTTAGCTTCAACTTAAAGTCTTAACACCATAAGCACCCAACATAAATCAATCTTAGTGGGTCTTTAATACTAACATGCTCTTCTTCACAATATCAATAATTGAGAGATCTAGATCATTTAACAAACCCATTGTCAAACTAATGAGTCAACAACTTAAGAACTTATCCAAACTTGTCTTAAACGATCTTAAATAGTCTTATCTTTCTATAATAACTTAAATGATGCACAATCCACGACGCTCATGAATTCTACACTTAACAAATAAAATCATAATTCATACTTTTCCCTAAATTTTCAGATTTAGTAAGCTAACTTCAACTACTCATAACTTCTTCAATACTTAATAAAAAAATTATGTATTGTATATCAAACTCTTCATTTTAGAACCCTCTTCAACTTACTTGAAGGAATGAAAATAAGATTCTCCATGGATTAACACAGAATTAAACAGAAACATAGGTAAAGCAAACTCGCATCTTCTACTTACTTCCAAATTCGATCCTCTTAATTCATTGTGAGAAGCTCAAACCAACTCAAAACCCAGATATTGTCCATGAGCTCCAAGCTTCTGTCATGGCTGCCACTTCCTTCACACATTTCTTCTTCTTTTTCACCCAAATAAAAGTTTTTCCAAATTCATGTTGAACACCCAAACCTTTGATCCTTGTCGACTAGACAGTAGCTAAATCTTTCCAAGAACTTAATTCCCAAAGTCGAAATTTAGTGAAAACGACGAAGATGATGCACGAAGACCCGCTACAACAAATACGTGATTGGTAGTGGCTGGTCTGATGGGAGGACGAAAAAAAAGAAATTGGAAGGTGAAGAGGGAGAGTTGTGTGCGTGGAGAAAAGGAGAAAGAGAGGGAGAAATCTAGATTTCTCATTTTCTTAATTAATTCATAAAATAAATAAATATTAATAATGCATAAAAAATGACCATAATGCCCCTTTACTTCTTGCCATTACTTTCCTTTTTTTTTTCCAACATTTCAATATTTTCTATTCTTATACCAAAATAAATTTATCCTAATGTCCTTATTAAAACAATTCAACCATAACGAATTGACAATTAGATTTAAACTTTTTTTTTACAACTTGGAAATTTTAATATGCGTAAAAGGAGAATGAGATGAGGGCTTACACTAGCTCTGTGTTTGTGTCATAAGAAACATTTCTTTAGCATTATGATAAACCTTTTCAAGTTCAATTTCTTTCACTCAAACAAGTTTCCTATGAACTGGTAGAGGTACAATAGGTACATCGTACATATAATGTATCTTCTCCATTTACATCTCAATATTATTGCATCTATATATCAAACACCTGTTGAGGATCATTTGCAACATCACAAAGTCTACTGTTGTTCGATCTTTGTGAAGTGTAAAAAAAATAGAAAATATTTAATTTAGTATATTATTTAAAGTAACTATACAATATTTAAATATGTACCAAATGATCCACAACTGCTCGATCGAGTGATGTAGAGTGAGTCTCGTAATATTATTATGCCAGTGGTTGTATTCTTGAGTTACATCCTTATCAAATTGCTGAATCAAAGCTCCTATCGCAATAAATCTTCTATGAGATTGTCATCGCACTACCAAATATACAATCTTGTCTGACCAATCCATAGTTGTCAAGTCCATGTTGTGCAAAAGTGACTCAGTGTTGCATTATGATGGGATATCTTGTTTAAAACCAAGTTGTACGTCTGTCAGGTTATCCTTCAAACAAATTTATTGTACTGCGAGGTTGTCATTTTCTTCAAGATCATGAGTATAGAGAACCTTTGGTGAAATATCCTTTGTTCTATCTCCTTTAATATAATATTTTTTTTTATTTGAGTTATCTATGTCGTGTTGTCTTCTTATAGTATCGATTGAAGATTTTTACTAAAAGACAAGTCACATGTTCCACAAATGTGCTAAGTCATTGATCTTAGCCATAAACATTTTCGACTTGCTTTGTGCATTACAAGAATTTCAGTATGATTTAAGGATGTGATTGTTATTGTTTGTTTCACTAATTGTCATAATATAGCATTTCCTTTACATGTGAATAAATAATTTGTTTGAGATCTAGCTTTGGGTGGATCAGATAAATATCTAGAATCTGCAAAATCAACTAAAACAAAATTTGATTTATTTGAATAAAATAAATTTCTATCAATTATTCCTTGAAGATAACGAGGTACATGCTTAATTCCATTCCAATGTCTTTTGTTGGAGATAAACTGTATCTGGCTAATAAATGTATTGAAAATGTAATATATGGTCTTGTATTATTAACAAGATACATAAGTGCACCAATTGCACTAAGATATGGTACTTCTTTTAGACCAAGAATTTTTCATTATCATCTTGAGGTCGAAATATATCTTTCTTCATATTTAAAGAACAAACTTGCATTGAAATATTTAATAAATGTGCTTTATTTATATAAAATATATTAAAAAATTAAATGTGATTTCTGTATAAAAATACAAGGACATATTGGATTATATTAATATTCTTCTTTCAACAAATATCCACACATAGACGATTATACTACATTCATCCAAATTGTTTCAATCCATATAGTGATCTCTGTAACTTTACTGAATATATTTTCTTGGAACTTGATTTATATGTTTCAAGTATCTTAAATTTTTCTTAGACTTTCATATAAATATCATTATCAAGAGATCCATATAAATATATTGTGACTACATAGATATCTAGATTTTATACACATGCAGTCAAACCAATTTAAAATCTTAATGTTGTGATTGTACCGAAGAATATATCTTCTCATGATCAATACTAGGTTTTTATGAAAAACTATGCGCAACTAATATTGCTTTATATCTTATGATTTCTTTATTTTCATTTTTTTTTCAGAAATACCCATTTATATCTCATAGGTTCAACACTTTCTAGTGTTTAGATTACTGTTCCAAAAACTTGACATTTTAAACGTGAATTTAATTCTGCCTCAATTGCTTCTTTCCATAAAAGCCAATCATTTCTCTGTCAACATTCTCCAACATATTTTGGTTCAAGATCCCTATTTTAAAATATAATATTAAGAACAACATTATACGTAAAAATGTTATCAACAACTTCATTAGTTCGATTCCATTTTTCCTTGTCATGACATAGTTTATTGAAATCTCATTATTGTCCTCAATTATTTTATCTTCTTCGATATTCTTGCACTACAAAAAATTTTAGTAATGCCAACACTTTTTATTCCAACGCATGATTTAACGCAGGCAAAAACATGCTTGTTCTGATGAAAATCTAATTCGTCGGCAAAATTTTAGAAATTCACATTTTTTATACATATTTATATCGATGTACGATTTGTGTTGGAATTTATGTCTTAAAACTTGTGATTTGTAATCATATTCTATTCAATAAAGTCGTTATTGATACTATAATCTTAAAGCCAATAAACTAAGGACCCGAGGCTATTATTGAGTAAACTTGAACTTTATGTAGAGACATAAATGTGGATCAAGTTTGAGTATATAGCCTGAATAGTCTATAGTATATAACAGTTGTACACCTTATTCTGGGAACACTATGGATGCGGCCGACTTTGTAGTTAGTACAAACGATGTGATCTTAAATCGTTCATGTAAAGTGTGGGCATCCTATGTGAAGAGTTTACATAAGACTAGAACCATAAAAATAGTCGCTTTTAGGTTATAACATCGTTGACTTTAATAAAATTGACTATTTCATTTATAGATATCCAATATCACTTAATCTTAATCCTGAGCTAACTATGAACTTCTATTCATACAGAATTATCCTTATATTTGTATAGGTGAGGGCAACTCAATGGCGCTGACCCAATAAGCCTCCCATTTCAAGAGTAAGACTGGGTGGATAACTAGGGACATAAGGTGCAAAATGGAATTCGCTCCTACCTGTTTTAGGGTTAGTAGATAGGTTGTTCCCTTAAGCACTGAAATCAAGTCGTGAACAAGGGGCTTCACCCTCTCATTGGTCCGAGAGGAATTCGATTTAAAGGTTAGACTTTAAACCAAATGTTCAATAGTGGGTTAGTGAGACTTAAGGAGAAAGATATAATCTCGGGGATAAAACGATACTTTGACCCAATCGAGGTTATGAACAACCTGTGAAGGATTAACTTACTTATCATGGTTATATCACATGGACACAAATGTATCTATAGTGAGAGAAGTGCAACTACGAAACTTTAGTGGAATGACCCATTAGTTAATGAAGGTTGATTAATTCGGTTTAAAAGAGTTTAGCCAGTTAATCTCGGATCGTTGGAGCCTATGATCTATAGGTCCATTAGGTTCCCTCGCTAGCTCATAAGGAATCAACTTAGAATATTATGATAGAATAATTTGAATTGTTCAAAATTAGGTAAAGAGAGAGAAACCAATGAATATGGATTCATATATGGAAGCTCGAAATTGATGAAAAAGGTCAAAGATGTAAAAAGTCAAAATGTTGACTTTTGACTGACTTTATATTCAAATATGATTTGAATTTTAAAAAAATGAATGCGGACTCATACTCGGGAAGTCGAAATTAGTTAAGACGGATAAAATGGTAAAAAGTCAAAATGTTGACTTTTGATTTTTTAAATGTCAAATTACCATATTACCCTTGGAAGATCATTGCATGTAATTAACAAATGGTTTCATGCATGTGAGATACCTACATGGTAATATGCCAAGTGTGGAGAATGGAAGCTCACCACATGCAATTTTTGCATGTAGTTTGCTCATAAAAGAGTGCATTGCAAATGTAAAATGAGACTTTTGGAAATTTTTGATTTTGTGATTTGGAATTGCAAAATTAAAACCAAAACTCTTTTTTCTCTGCACAAGTTCTCTCCACAAGTTCTTCCTACTAAATTCATCTCTCTCTCTATTTTCTCCACCGTTCGAGTCTTATAACTCGATTCTATGTTTGAAGAATAGTGGATCAACACTAGTGGTAGTCCCAGTTTTGATTTCGTGAGGAGATCGTGAAGAGCACGTGAGAAGATTACAATAATAGCAAAGCATCAAATGTGAGTTTTTCTATTAACCCTATTTTGTTTCATTTAAGGGTTGTAATGCATGTTAATCACTAAAGTGTTTAGTTGTAATTAGAGTAAAATCCGATCTTTATTCCATTGCGCATGTCTACCATTTCCAACATGTAGTATTAGAGCATTCTTAATTTTACTCAATTTCATATGGTGGGTTTTGTCAATTTATTAGATAACTTGTGTGTTGAACTAAAATGGATATATTATGGTTTTGGCAAATTAAATTAAGCTTGTTGTTTGTAATAATTATTGTAATTAGCCATTTTGTGGCTTAATTTATTATTGCAAAGGGTCTGTAATTTTTATGGAGTCATTAGAGTTGATATTAGGATGTAATTTCATCAACCGGGTGAGAGAAAAGGTAAAAATTTAAGAAAAATGGAGGAAAGAACCGAGAAGAAGGCTTCAGACCCGAATCCTGACCGCCAACTTACTTCTCGACCCACCTGATGCTCCAGCCTTGACCCAGGATTTACGTCCGACCTGCCTGCCCATCTTGCGTCTGTTCGGCCCGCTTCGCATGCGACCCATGGCCTAAGCCCGAGCGTGCCTCACTTGGGTCATCACGCACCCGCATGTCCTTTTTTGACCTGTACCGACCCAATCATTGTCCACCCTTCATGTGACAACGTCTCCCCTACTAACCTGCATCCAACCCGATCCGCCTCACGCATCCATCCCGGCCACTTCGTGCGTGATCCATACGTTTTTCTGATTTGCTTCGCGTCTGACCCAGTTCGTCTGATCCCGCACATCTGGTGTGTTTTGGGTCAGTTCAGTGCAATTTTGGTGGTTTTCCAGTTGGTTTGAGTTGTTCGGGAGCTCTAATGTATTTCATCAAATTATTATTGTAATAATTTAGTCTTTAGCTTAATTTAAGAGCCAAAACCAGTCCATTTTAGGATGTTTAATTAATTATGAATGTGATGTATGTTTTAATTAAAATTGTATGTGCATAAAGTATGCCATATAGATTTAAAATCCCACCATAGGTTAACATGTTCATGCATTGAAAGTATGTTATAAGTGTTATAATATATAGTATGCATGTTGATTAATTAATATGGAAATTAATTAATATGATTAATTAATTAAATTAATTTTGATTAAATGTGATTTAATAAAATTAATTAATTAATGGTTTATTTAACTTAACTAAATGTGATTTAATTTAAAGTAAAATAAATTAAAATCCATATTAATTAATTTCTTTATATAATTATTATATAATGCTTAATTGTTGTTTGCTTATTTGTAGTTTATCCTAGTTCTTTTATAAGTGTTATAAAATGAATTAGATTTTTTTAAAAAAAAAAATCTATAACAAAGATATTTTGCATGCTCACCTAGGTTAAAAATATCCACCTTATTTGTTTGTAGAATTAGGTCGATATCTTATAAAACATGTTATAAGAGGCTCACCTGATTAGATCTTGTCAACAAGTCAGATAAGATGACTAAAGTTTGAAGGTTCTTAAGTTGACAATTTACGGAACACCTCCTACCTCGAGATCTTAATCAGTTCTTGAGTCTAGCTAACCTAACTTTATAAGTATGTGTGAGAGATGTGAGGTAATATGTAACACCCCAAATCCTAAGGTATTTTTTATTTTAAATCAAATTGCCTTATTATTGAAAGTCTCTTTATTTATTAATTGTTGGGTGTTATTATTTTTTTTTATCGCAATTAGTTTGAAGAATGAATTTATTTAGTGAGAAAGAAAAGAAGTTATGGAGGAAAAGGGAATTGGAAAGGTAATATTATTATTATTATTGTTGTTGTTGTTGTTGTTGTTGTTGTTGTTATTATTATTATTATTATTGATTTTATTATTATTATTATATTAATTGTTATAAAATAAATTAAAATTTTCCTCTCTCTTCCCGCGAACTTGTTTAGTTCTCTTCACAAGTTGAATAAAAGTGTTGTTGTACAAAGTATGGATGTGAACTTATTGACTGTCGTTTAGATTGGCTGTAGGTTATACTAAAGTATGGTGGTGTACTGGTGAACTGAGGGGTATTATGATTATATAGTTGGTTATCTGATGTGTTGTTATGTTGCTGATTGACACTAGGCTAAAATGGAGTAGGTTGACTGTTAGTGTGTTAACTGAAAGGATTATATGATGAGGTAGTTGGATTGCTTTATGAATGACTGATAAGATGTTTAAAACGGATTGAGGGGAGAATTGTTAGCTATTCTATTGGGTAGTATGCCTTGCAAGTGCCCTATGGGATCACCACTTATTGTGCATCCTTTGGGAGCATTAGACTGATATGTGTTTCTGCAGAACATTAGACTGATATGTACGTCCTTCGGGGCGTTAGACTGATTATGTGTATCCTACAGGATTACAAAACTGTGATAGTACTGGGTACCCTAATAGGAAATTAACAGTTTTAAATTTTTCCCCTAACGGAACCAGTAGTGGGTCTCTTACTGGGTATGTTTATACTCAGCCTTTTATGTTTAAATTTTTCAGGCAAAGGTAACAAGGGAGGCGGATTGACGAGGGGTAAGAAAGAGCTATAATTGCCATAGGGGGTGTCCTTCAAACTGCTTCTGCTGATCATCTATGTTTTATTGGTTTTCCTTAGTAGTTGAGACTATTAGGGGTTTCCTTTTCATGATTTAACTTCTTTTGATATTTAAATTGAATTTTCAAACTTTGTTTTAATTAGGGCCCAAACCTTTTATGAATTTTCCTTATTGTTGTGAAAATTTCATTTAAACTTATCTAATTTTTATGTTAAGAATGAGTCTAGTATTCAAGTAACAACCTTAGTTAAGTTCGAAAGATTGGTTTGTTACATAATAAAACTAGTTTATGAGTGATCGTAGGTTAAAATCTGATATAATGGTTATGCTAGGATGTTTTCTCTAAACTTAGGATTTGTTTAAGTTAACCTAAATAAAATCCTAATGTAGTTAAATACCCTTAAAATCATTACAGAACACTTCAACTAAAGAGTAGTGTACTTTTAACTCTAACGTTCCTAAGAGTTCACACAGTGAGGTCCATGCAGGGCTTTGCGCCTTGCATAGGAGCGAACTCCCTTTGAAGAGTGTTTGCATGGATCAATATCAGGGTGAATAAGGGAAGTAGTTCAAAGTAAGTGGGTGAGGGATATGTGACAACACATCCTACGGTTTCTTCCATTGGGTCACACCATGAGATTCCTATAATGCGCCTGCTTGTCTGTCCTGGAGCGACGTTCCCTTCGAAGGGTTGTGTTATAGGATTCGAAACACCGTGAATTTTAAATGTGGATAGGGTCTCCTTGATTAGTTTTCATGTTTGACTTTTCCCTTCGGGAGCATAATGATTCTAATATCTGAGATTCGAAAATGGAGGATTACACTTACAAAACTACTAAGTTGTTAGTATATTTTCGATAAAAAAAGCAATAACTAAAGGCTATAAGAATATGAAATATTCAGGAGTTAGCATCTGGTCAAGATTGTCTTGGTTCAAAGGAGGAATAATCGACTGCCCTTCGGTGGGGGTTA
>JBBPDI010097207.1:0-11161 GCA_037974545.1 Cucumis variabilis | reverse complement strand
GTTAAATAAGAATAGAAAATTAAAAAATAGTTAATAATTAAGAAATAATTAAATAATAATGTAAAATTAAAAAATTAGAAAAGAAAAGAAAAAAGAATTTATTTTTTAAAAAAAAATAACCCTAAATCATAATGTAATAATGAAGATATAAAAAGAAAAACATTAATTGATTGGATAGGAAAATATAAAAATAAAAAAAAAAAAAAAGAAAAAGATAGAAGGAGAATAGGACAAAAAAACCACCCTATTCCCCTAATTAGTTTTAAATCCACCCCTTTTCCCCAACTTTCTTTTAAATTCACCCTTTTTTTTCAAAAAAAAACCCAAAAGAGATACCAAAGCTTTTGGCTTAAATATTCCAGCTTTAGCACGAGTAATCATTGGATAACCAGATGGGAGATTGGGTGGTGGATTAGGTTGTAAGGGAGTTGTTGCCGGAAAAGGAGACGGGGTTGTAAATGTAGAGTGATGGAAAGAGATGGTGGGATATGAAAAGGAGAAACGGGGCATGAAAGAGGAGAGGAATGAGGGTTTAATGGAGGTTGGTGGGTTAGGGAAGATATAATTGGATTAAGGAGGAGATTTGGATTAGTTGTAGCATTCTAGAATTGAGGTGGGCTAGAACATGAAGATGGGCTTGATTGGTTAAAGGATGGTTGTTGGATGGATGGAGGTGGGCTTGAGCTTCGATGAGAATTGGATGTGAGATTTGGCTCATTTGGTTGAAATAAAGAAGGGTCCACAGCAGCTGAAGAAGCCCATGAAGAATATTTGGACTTGGTTGATTTTGAGAAGTATAGGTTCCAAATCCGACAGAGAAAGGAAAGAATGATTCATCAAAATTAACATGGCGGGAAAAATAGATTTTGCCGATGGGACTGAGACATTTATGGCCTTTGTGAATCAAACTTGGTCCCAAATATACACACCATTCTGATTTAAACTTAAATTCCTTTGTATTAAATGTCTCAGCCATGGGTAACAAGCACACCCAAAGGTATGAAGATCAGAGAAGTTTAATTGCCTCTTTACTAAAACTTCCATTGATGACTTCTTATGAAGAATAGTTGATGGAAGACAATTTATGATGAACACGAAAGTAGCAAACGCATCACACCAATAGCATAGTGGCATTGAAGCTTTAGCTATTATTGTTAAGCCCGTGTAAAAAATATGTCTATGTTTTCGTTCGGTTCTTCCATTTTGAGGTGAGGTGTTAGGACACGAAAACTGAGATTTTATGCCAAGATTCGTGCATAACTTGTGAACCTTTGTATATTCACTACCATTATCTGTTCATAATACTTTGATTGAGGATCCAAATTTGTTTTTTTTAACAATAATGGCATTATCTGTTCATAATACTTTGATTGTTCATAATCCAAATTTGTGGATAACTTCTGGATTCGTCACTACGCACATGTGAGGCATCGCACTGTGTTTCCCTTCTTTTCGAGCCGTGTTTGAGCCTCCTTTGCCTAGTCGAGCCATTTTGAACTTCTTTGGTTAGCCTTTTTTTTTTTGGAGTCATATTTTAGTAGAATTTTGGTAAGTTCTTAATTGGCTTTGATACTCTCATCAAATATCTAATTTATTCCAATAAATTAAGTTATGAATTTAAGTTGGAATATTTTTTCTTGAAGGTTTGACTAGCTAAGTTTTAATTTGAGGATTTAAGTTATGCAATTTTCCATTCAAGGTTGTGTTGGATTCAACCTTAGTCTTTGGATACATTTGAATGCTTAATTAAATAGTTGGGTGTTGGTTGACAAAATTAATAATTATAATTTTGTTTATGTTTAGGACTGAATTAATTGAGAATTGACTGTCGATCAAGAAATTATAGTCTTAGCTAATCTCTAGGTAAGAGATTCTTATATTAGACCTTCGACATTCAAGCTTACATGTATGTTCTTTATTATGCATTAATATAGCTAAGAGCATAATACGACTATTAGAGATGACTGTTATAAATGGCTACATAGATGATTGTTATGTATGACGGAGATATGTTATGACCAAGATACATTATGAATGAGACATATTATGATTGAGATATGTTTGACTGAGTTATGATATTTATGTTACGCTATATGTATAGACTATGGTGTTCTATTAGTCTTGTCTCTTAGAGTCGTACCATATGGGTGTCCCTCAAGATCACCACCTATTTATGCATGTGTGACTAGTCTTCATGTGTGATTCGATGGGATCACTTACAGCGTGACTCTCCTTTAGAATGATTCCTTCAGGTTTACCAAGAGCTCAAATGTGTCCCTACGGGATCACTGAATAGCGTGCGTTTGGGAGCACAATAGTTATGCAGTACTTTCTTACTGAACTCTAACAAAAAGTTAACAGACACGTAGCGGGACTAGTAGTGGATCCCTTACTGAGTATAAATTTATACTCACTCTTTTCTACGTTTAATTTTTCAGGCAAAGATAGAGGTAAAAATAAGCTAGTGAATGACAAGTGACTGTAGTTCGCCATTAAGGTCATGGGTACCAAGAGCTCAAATGTGTCCCTACGGGATCCCTAAGTCCAAAGCTAGTGAATGACAAAAAGTGACCGTTTAATTTTTCGCATTATTGTTTTCAATATTTGATTTACAATATTTTATTTCAGAATTCATGGGTAATTTTAGAAATTTTCTATCTATTTTAAATAGGGCCCAAAACTAATATTTTATTTATTATTTTCTTTACATATTTTACTTATATTTTATAAATAAATATTTGAAGTGTTTCTTTTAAAATTTTGGAATTTTCTTCTATTTTTAATAAAAAAGTCTTTTTTGTTTTAATGGTAATGACCTTCTTAGTATAAAAGTTGGGTTGTTACAAATAAAGTGAGAAAATGCATCAATATATGTACCCATTAGTGGACATAATAAGTGCAGGACCCCATAAGTGAGAATGAACTAAATCGAACGGTGCAGTAGCGTGCGAGATAGTAGGAGAGTAGGGCAATGCATGAGTTTTTCCAAACTTACACGCTTCACAAAAAGGAACAACTTCATTGACTTTCACTGGTACATAATTTAACTATTTCATTTAGCACTTTAAAGGAAGGGTGTCCAAATCTCCTATGCAAAATGAATTTGGATACAAGATTAATTGTGCTGTCTTGATTCTCAGTGGAGCAAGTCATTATTCTGTAATCCTACTTCGACCCAAGTTTAACTGAGTTTGAAGCACTACCAGTGGCTCCAATTTTGTACAGACCATCACTGAGTTCCCCTTTCAGCACCACCTTGCCCGTTTGAATATCTTTTATAAGACAACAGTTAGCATGAAATTCAATAAACACTTTAGTATCTTGAGCAAGTTTGGAGACACTAATTAGATTTTTGGTAATAGCAGGTATACACATCACATTCTTTAATTTCAGAATTCCATCATCAGAAGGCAAGCTACAAGAGCCAACATGAGAGATAGACAAAGCATTATCACTACCAATTGTAACATTTTCATTACCTCCATATTCAAATAGATTAGTGATAGTGTGCGGATCAGTAGCAATATGATTAGACGCTTTGCTATCAACACACCAATTAGGATCAACAACAAATTCAGGAGTGGCCACAAAGGGATTGGAGTTGTGGGCAGCAACAAAAGCTTGATTGGGATAAGAGCTTGAAGACATATTGTTCACATTGGAAATAAAGGATCCATGTGATTAATTTCCTCGACCATTTTGATTTCCATTTTGATTTTGATGTAACGACTTGTTA
Organism: Cucumis variabilis; assembly: GCA_037974545.1. Classification (NCBI taxonomy): domain Eukaryota; kingdom Viridiplantae; phylum Streptophyta; class Magnoliopsida; order Cucurbitales; family Cucurbitaceae; genus Cucumis; species Cucumis variabilis. The sequence goes on along the minus strand of JBBPDI010097207.1, from coordinate 7,425 downwards.
TAGAGTTGATAACATTGTAGGACAGAATGACCATATTTGGTACAATTGTTACTATTTCCATTTCAACACCCTCTATCTCTTCCACGATCATTGCCATTGTGCTGTGAATATGGTGGTCTTGTATTTCCATTGAATTGATTGTTTTGTTGTTTTTGTCCACCACTATTTGGCCCTTTGTTGGTGGTTAAATTGATGGAGTCGAACCCTCTAAACAAGCTTATTTTGTGACTGTTTTGGTGCTTAAGGCGTTTTTCATACAGTAATAGCTCAGATTGCAAGGTTGGCCACTTGATATCTTTCTTCATTTGAAGTATAGAAATAATAGGACTGTACTCATCATCCAAACCTAAAAGGATCCGAGACACAAAAGCACGAGATGACTGGACTCCCTGCTTGTTGTAGACTATCAGCATGATTTTTCATAGTGCGAAGATACTCTTCCATTTTCAATGAGCTTTTGCAAGTGGTTTGAAATACATGTCTCAATTAGTCTTCCTCAGCACGAGATTGTATCCCAAACAACTCTTGTATTGCATCCCATAGATCCTTTGCATTTTCATACCCCATTACTTGAATAGCAACTTCAGTGGACATAGAGTTATAGAGCCACCCCAGAAGACATTGATCTGAAGTCTTTCAAGTTTCATAAAGAGGATTTATCACTTGCTGAGAGGAGCTTTCTTGACTGCCAACTTTCGAGGAAGCACTGCCGGAGGCAGCAATACCTCGAGTAACAACTCCAGCATATGTGAGAGCGGTCGGTGTTGTAAATTGAGTTGTGGCCTCTTGTTGCAAATACATTGTAGGACAAACTTTCTCCCCAATCAAGTGACCAAGAATTTTGTAACTCTTCAGTATTGGAAAGGCTAAAGTTCTCCATAATAAAAGGTTTCCTCTGTCTAACTTGGTATTTGTTATTACCTGATTTAAAAGTTGGTTTAGAGGAGGATTGTTGAATGTTGGGCTTGTGAATACCCACTGGCACCAAGAGAGAAGAGGCATTGACCATATTATCAACTCTGGTACCCAGAGAAAAATCATATTAAAAGAACAACATAAAGAGAAAAATCAGATTAAACAACATGAAATAGACAATTCCTATTTTTGTGTAAGAGCTACCATTAGTCTTTTCATTTCATTCAATTGATGGAAAGGAGCAGTAAATACAATATATATATATATATATATATGCTTAGGGTTAAAAACCCTAGAAAGGGAAAGTAAGAGACGAAGGGAAAAGAAAGAGCTCTAACGAGGCCTAAGATGATGTTACAGAAGCCCATAAATAATAAATGAGCAAAAAAACAAAATATAAGTTGACAAAGTGAAAGGCCTTCTATATTCATATTTTTTTCATCTTCATTCTTAACAGATCGAACATCTTGTTTTTCATTGCCCTTTTGGTTGTTCTATTGTTTTTGGGTAAAAATTGAAATGAATTCCTCTAATGTATTTATCCAAGATAATAATAATAATAATGAACATTTTTTCTTAAAAAAAATTGAAAAATGATAAGAAATCAAGATGCGGTTCTTATCACTCTTTATTGTGGAAAGAGATCTCTTAGAATTTCATATGGGCCATGGTAAAACTCTTGCAAAGGGATTTATTTGTCATTCAAGCTGAATGAAGAGTGTCTTGTAACTCCTACTCTTAGAAATTTTCCTTCCATTTTCTTATAATTAATAGTTTCATTCTGTTTTTAATTTTAAACAATTCAGCATTTTCATTGACTTAATACTGAATTTAAACTTCTCCATTGATAGACTAAGATACATAATGGTTAGATATATTCTTAATTTTTCTAGATTCAGGTAAAATCCTAATGGTTAGGAGAAAAGCTTTCAATTCAGGCAAAGGAGAGAAGCCCACCACTAAATCCCCCTACCATTTAAGTTATAAAATATGGGTTCACCTTCCTCTTAAGATTATTCCTAAGTATGTGGCTTTTTGCCTAGTCTTAAATCTAAGCTGGCCTGGGATTACAACTTTGAAAACTTGTTTAAAATGTCTGGAATACACGTGTAAGCTTTTTAACCACACTCTTTTCACATTCTTGGACCTTTTTGCTATATGCTCTTTGTATATGTTACACCTCGTCTCGCACAACAACCTTGCTTGTCATGCGAGACGTGGTGCAACTGAGTATCCTTGACTCGATTAAATGCCAAAGATACTCATTCTTGAAGTTCTTAAGCTCTGCTTAAGTGCTTAGTCTCCTTAACTTAACTTAAGGAATTATACTTTAGGCGATATAAACAATTTAACAAATAGAAATAACCAACTCAAACTTTTATTAATCTTTGACCAAAAAGCTGACAACAACTTTACAAACATAAACATAAATACATCAAATTAAACTTAAGCTTAAACGCCTTGACAGTCTTCTTGTCTAGAAAGCCCTTCAACCTTCCTTGCTTGGCCTTAATGCCTATTCTTGGAAGATGAATTTTAAAAACATAAGTCCACAAAACTCAATGGTTTTTAATAAATCCTTTTTGTAATACCTTTCCAAATATCATTTCGTTGAAGACATCAATTCACATAAATCATCTTCTCATAAAAACATAACAATTTCATATATAAACATTTCATTTTGCATAACACACATTAGTTATCAACGTTGCTTTCGTCAAGGATCCTGAATTATCCTCTACGCTAGGTCATGTAACTTCGCATTTAGACTACTATAACAACAACATCCGAAGATATAGAGATTCGTCCTTGTTGCCTAGGCCGTAAAGCTTTATACGCTCTTTTCAACGCATAAGCCAACTTCTTATCACCATGTAGCCCCGTACACCCCATGGTGACCTTGATACTTTATGTGCGCATAAAAGTTAGCTCATTCAAAGGAAGCAACTAATGGTTTGAACACCATTTCATAATCATTGAAATCATAATAAACATGCTTTAAAACATATAAGCTTTTCATATATAAATCTCTTTAGAAACCTTCATAATTGGAATCATCATTTCAAATTATCAAGAATTTATAAAGAAATCTTGAAATCATATAAATACTTTGAAGAAAAACACTCACAAATTTAGCCATAAACCCAAAATTCTTCTCTCTTCTTCTTCTCTCGTGGTCTTCTCGTATAGACACTTTGACAACACTTCAACTCCTAAGCTTTTCTCTTAAAATTTCAGAGTAACAAATGACTAATGGTTTGGCCTCAACCTCTGTTTATACTACTCTTAAAACAGCCTAGTCATCCTCAAACTCTTGTCCGCTTGTCAGCTCGCCTTCTTAATAGTGTACGTGTAAGCTTAAGGTTTAACCTAAACATGTTTAACTTAAACATTACACATGGCCCATTAACATACTTAAGAAATTTCTGAGAAGTTTCCTCACTTCTTCTTGCCAAATCTTTCTTCTCGCGTAATAACCTTATTGTGTAGATACACTTACCCTTCACAAGTCTTCATTGCGAACTACCTTAAACATCAACGATCTTATCACCTAACCTCCTTCAAAACGTCTTCTTTTTGAAACGCCTTCATTCCAAAACACCTAAATTAGATGACTTAGTCAAAATTTTACTTCTTAACTCTTTAATTTAGGTGTTGGTCTTACAATATAACCCTCTTGTACTTTGAGCATTAATCTCGTATCACTTTACTAATAAAGAGGCTTGTTTTCATTCTTTTAAAACCCAATCTTTTCACATGGATGTGTGTGCCATTAGTTGCAAGCTATAACACTTGTATACAAAATAGTAAAGGGAACACCTACGAGTTGAGAACCTTACCCTATTTGTAAAGAGGTTGACAGAACCACTACACACGCTGCCTATGGTTAGAATGCATTTTGCCTGTCTGATTTTAGTTATGGGAATGGTAATCCTTCGAGGCACTCACCATGATGTACTTAATGATTTTTTCAAATTATATGATCACCCGAATGAGGTTGTTAAAACAATGATTGAATTTATGAGTCTATACTCAATAAGTCTAGAGGATTTAGATACTATTCTTGAGTTGTCAAAATTTCACATTTCATTCTGTTTAATTAGTGATATCATGCCTTCTATTCAGGCCATACTTTTTTTTCTCACTATTTTAAAATTGTTCCTAACATTTGCTCATTCTTTCTCTAATTAAGCAACTAATAAATATTGTTTTCCTTCTTACAAGATTCAACAACTTTCCAAGTTTCAACAAATTAAAGACTTTGTTAAATAAGTCCTTGCTTAATAGAAATAAGTTGAATAATGGATCGATCCTTTACTTGGTTAGTTGTTGCTTTACTTTTTTTATATATATAATTTTCTTTATTTTATGTGTGATGTAATGAAGAAGTTGTTGCTTAATAGAAATATGTACGTTCATGAAAAATGTTCATATATATAAATGGGTTCAAAATTTTAGGTTACAAAATTTTTTAAAAATAAAACAAAAATATTAATGAAAGGTATTTTTTTAAAAAAAAAATCAAAATCCCGACGTACAAATATCAACCGTTGGGAGATCATATACAACTCTTGACGCTGTACATTATTACTTTTCCAATTTTGGGAGTTGTATATAACCTCCTGATGTCATATGTACAGCGTTGGGAGTTTATAATTTCTGAAGCGCTACATTCTCGACATCAGGAAGTCCTCTCCCGACGTTGATTTTCCAACCACGATCTCGACAGGCATTTATGCGTCGAGAGATCTTTTTTCGATGTTTTTTCTTATATCTCCTAACAATTTTGTGCATTAGGAGATTCCCTATTTATTGTAGTAAGAAATATTGTCTCAACATCTCATGACTTCTTAAACAACACAAATCACATTAGCCACTACTTATTCCTCTCACCTGGACGTCATTGAACTTCCTCAACGCATAGACTACTGTGATGATTCTCACTTCACCACCAGGATCTCTATGGACCCTCACTCAATTTCAATTTCTTAGACGATAAACTTGAACATGGACCACTCAACGCATTCATCCATCTTTCTACCAAGCGGATCACTCAACACAAGGCTGCTACTACTTTTATGTGGACATAATAGCTAGCTTTTGATAGAAATAAAACTAATGCCTTACTAGTGTACAAACATTATAAGAAATATTTTTAACTCATAGAATTACTTTCAAAAGTCATGTTTTTCATATAAGTCATAAGTAAAATTACAACAAGTAATATACTTTACGTAACAACATAACATGACTTTGAAAAAAATACTTAGAAAACTTGCTCATCTTTTAAAAGAACCACTCACAAAGCTTAAAACACTTCTTCTCTTCTACTCCCTTCTTATCGCCTGACCTTCCTCTTTTCTCTTTTCGCCTGGTTTTTCTTTTGACAAAGTTTTTCTTAGAGCTTCTTTATAACTTTCCCTTGAGCTTATAAATCCTATTTTTACTAATCTTAAACTAGATTAGTCATCCTTAAACTCATATTTGCTTGCCAACTACTTCTTTATGACTTACACATATAGGTTTAATATTTCCTCTAATCATGCTTAACTTTAACCTTAGAAATACAAAAACATGGGTTTCGCATCATCTATGTAGAAATACAAGTTAAGTCCTCTTTATTTAAAATAAATAGAGAAAACTAGTAGGAGGACGCATAAAAGATTCTTGAAAATTATTTAATTTTCTTACTATGCGTTCACATGTCTACAGAGGCTTGGATATTATGACCTACGATTATTTTTCATTGCATGGTTTTAATAAAAAGGTGAACATATAGCCCAAAGACAACGTGAAGGACTTTCAACACATATGCAGAAAGGATGTTGTGAAGATCAGATGTTAAAGAAGAAAACAACTTGATGCATGAAAGGAAATCTAAAAGACCTTTAGAGTACTTTCTATTGATCATCACATTAAAGAACAGAGCGCTAAGAACAGAGGCGTTGCATGATTTTCAGATCTTGGTTGAGACCCACTGATCGTAAAAATACCTGAAATGAAGAACAGAAAAAAACACACAAAGCTAGAAGAAGAAACTCTGTCCATATTTCTAGAGAATTATTCCAGTTTTCCATCCTTCCCTAAGTCCAAAGCTTTTACAAAGACCAATCAATTATTATGACCAAGAAATTGGGATTTGTAGTTGACATTTCTTTGTATTGGTTACATTTACATTCTCTTGTCCATACATCGATTGTAATATTTGATATGTGATATTGTAACGAATTCATCTTATCAATATGGCAGTTGAATTCTCATCTTATCTATGTCTTTCATCTTCATTAGTTGCATGAGTAGTTAAATTTCTAAAAGTGTCGGGGAATAGATTCTATTAAGTTGGAAGAAACAAAGATGTGTTCAATTTGTTTGACTTATGCGATAATGTCATACTTAAACACATTGAAAGGTTAATTTAATGGAAGGTAGTTAACTGCTCAAAAGAGTTAAGTGACGAAGGCTCATTCAAACAAAGTAGTAGTTAGCTTAGAAATAAGAAACACCTATTGCATTTTGTTACATCGTTTGCATCTAGAAATAGAGTATTTGTGGCATGTCGGTGTCGAAAGAATGCCTATCTTAATTGGTACGTAAACGCATGAGTGACATCTAAGTTTGTTAATGAATTTTAGAAAACGTCTTGATTCTGCTTTCCTGCATACTTGTAATCAACGCTCGTAAAACCTTAGGACACTTTCAACTCTTCAACTGTATAACATTTAGGTAGTATAGTTTAGGGTAATTTATAACCCACCTCACATTTTAGATTTATAACCCACCTCGCATTTACTTAACAAGAGGGTAAAACTCAAATTCACAATCATCAACCATTTTTTCCTATGTCCAACCCTAGAACTCCCCATGACCTACTCTCATTATTAGACTAGGAAGGCTTGTAATGCACTACCTTCATTAATACATACATTTCATCGCATAGCACATATCTCAGCACAATTATTTACACATAGCTTATGACAACAACTCTGCAACGTTTTAATGCCTTGCACAAAATCACCATCTTGAGAAAAAGTGTCCAACTTGGTGGCTAGGGACGTTGCATTGCCATGCCCTTGGGGGCAAAACCATAAAAAAAAATTCTTTTCTTTCTTTGTGAATTTGAGCTATGTTTTGGTCCATTTTTAACTTTTATTTTGTCACTTACATTCTAGTAGATGCTCGAAACCTACGAAATTATAAAATAAACATATAAACTCAAGATCTAAAATAAAATAATGCATATTTAACACAATCATGTATCGTGATTTATAGTGAATGGGTAGAAAATTTTTAGATGAAAAGCATGAAGCTCACGGGAAATGGGAAGGAATTGAAATGGTGGAAATGATGTAGGGTTCAGATTATAAAAGAAAAATCCAAAAATATTAATCCAACATGCTGATGAAAAGTGTAACACCCCAAACTATCTAGTTAATAGTTAATTTTAATTTTTGTTATTTTGGATTTTGGGTGTTATGTGTGAAGTTTTAAGATGATGTTTTAATATTAATT
>JBBPDI010097198.1:0-11162 GCA_037974545.1 Cucumis variabilis | reverse complement strand
ATTAATAGCTAAATTAAATATCTTATATTTAACTTAAATTAAATTTGAATCATATTCAAATATAAGTTTATCTCATATTCAAATATAAGTTTATCTCATAACCAATATAAATAAAACTCATGACCCTTTACAAGCTAAGAATGGACCTAATGGATTTACAGATCAGAATCTACAACGTTCTGAGATTAATTGGCTAAACTAATTTACCACATTAATCAATATTTGTTAACTGTGTGTACACTCCACTAAAGACTCACAGCTAATATCAACTAGGTCAATTTACGTTTTACCCCTAAATTACTTGTAATCCTTAAATTAATAGAAATCCCCCTCATGCCATAGAGAGGACATGACCCTTTGTTCAAGTCTTGGAGTCACCATTTAAGGGAACACTCGTCTACTTACCCTAAAGTAGGAAAGGAGTGAATCTCATCTTGTGTAATTATGTTTCCAGCTCCTCACTTAATCTTGTCCCAAAATGATAAGCTTATTGAGTCGATGATCTTGTCACTCTCATCAGTACAAATCAAAGAACCATCCCTTTGCGAACAGGAGTTTATAATACACTCAAGATTAAGACTAAGTTACCTAGGTCATCTTAATGAAATAGAAATCTAAATAGTTAACGGAATTACATAGAGTGGTTACTATTTTATGGTCTGGTCTTATGCAAACTCATAGTATAGGATACCCTCAATCACATGACAACTACACGAACGCGTTGGATCATTGCGTTTGTATCAAATAAAAAGTGAATCGTATATATAATGTTACCAAGATAAGGTACACAACCTTATCTCTATACTATAGACCCTTTAAGCTAATCTCAAACATTGATCTCTGTATGTCTCTACATACTGTTCAAGACTAATTAAACAGCTTAGGATGTTAGTTTATGTGATTTTGGTTATTAAGACAAAACAAGTAATATAATCAATAAAAATTATTATAATAATAACACTTTATTAACAACGATCGGTGGATTATATTTACAATCTATGAGTTTTATGATATAAATCCTAACAGCAATGAAGGTCAACCCAATTGACTGTTACCAATTCTATGTTAAAGATTTAAATAAAGAGAAGGTTGTAAATCTTCATACTCAAGAGTGCACTTGTAAGGAGTTTCAGGTTGAGCAACTACTATGCGCACATGCCATTGCTGCAGCATGGGAACAAAATATAAATGTTTATAGTTTATGTGCTAATTATTACACTAATAAATGTTTGTTGGCAGCATATTTAGAGGCCGTCTACCTAGTGGGAATCAGTTCGATTAGAAGACAAGTGGAGGCTATGTGCATATGACTGTCTTACCTCTAAAAGTAGTCAAAAGAGTTGGTCCACTAAAGAAAAGGACGATCCAAGTGTCGATGAAGCACCAAAATTGCATAAGTATAGTCGATGTAAAGAAATAGACCACAACAGATTAACATGTACCAATCCAATTTCATACACCGAGAAGTTGAGCATACAAGATTAGTCACTAAATCAGAGTCAACAATTGCCTTCTGTGTTCTTCACTTTCTTTGTTTGGAGCTTATCTAAGGTAAATTCTTCTTTTTCTTTTGAAATTGGGTATTTGTGGCTTACGGTTCATTATTTCCTTAAATTACTTAATAAAGAAAATTGGGTAGTGAACAAGCAACCATTTTTTAAACAAATGTATAAGAAGGAAATTAGAGGTCGAGTAATTGTTTTTTAATGATGGTTTCGGTCTTGGTATGTAGTATTAGTGTGCTTATATTTTCCTTGGTAACGTCCTTATATTTGTTTTTATATGGTTTCTATTTATTTGTCTTGATATGCAGTATTAGTGTGCTTTTTCAATGATGGTTTCTTTTTTAGTATCAATGATGGTTTCTGTCTTGGTAACATACTTTGAGTAACTTTAATGTGTCATTGTTTGGTTCTCTAAATGGAGTGCTTATATTGTAGTATCAGTGTCTCATTTCTCAAGTGTGTTTTTCAATGATGGTTTCTGTCTTACATTGTAGTATCACATATTCATTTACTTCCTTGTTCTTTTTCTTAACTTCTTTTTCCATGTTTTGATTCCTTGAAAGTTGTCCTCTTTCATTTATTTTTGTCTTTTGCCTTTTCTTTTGTAAACCATAATTTAGTCATTATCATAATTGTTGTTTCTTAATTTTATAACCTTCCATGAATCTTATCATTAAGATAATTTGTATTTGTCGAATGCACTTGATTAGATCATCTAACTATTTTCTCCCACACTGGTCATGTTTTTATTGGTTATGAATCTACAGCTTGGTGTGTAACGTAAAGAGAACCCAATATGGTTGTCATTGTTTACTATTTAGTTTTGATGTGATAATTTACATTTTAATCTAATATAGAGTGGTATTAAAGTTAGGTTAATGATAAATGTCTAATCTTATTATGTGGATATAATTATTAAGATGCAACACTCTGCTATAAACAATGGGATTTACAGTTAGTTTCTTTAAAGTTCAAACTATAATAGATCTGTTGACTTTCTCATTGAATGGATAATTAAGCATATAGTTTTGTTTATCTACGATGGTATCCTTGTAAGTGGAAGTAATTGTATCAACCATATTGCTATTGCAACCTTTTTGGTTTGATTATGTTTGAATCACCCATCATCTCATCACTTCCTCTAATGTCTTTTTGTTTGATTGAACTATTTTATACGAGAACATATCATGCTTACCTTTCCATTCTAAATTGTCCTTACTATTTGTTAAACTCTACATCATACACAATTTAGGTTGTGGGTTTGATTTTGTAATATTATTAATTATTGGTCATAAGTTAGTGCACTATAAATCATGAATATCCCCTCTAAAGTTAGCAAGAACAAAGAAAGTATTTTGATGGGACTTATTAGCTCTTGATTATATGGATGATCGATATCTTTTTTTTGTTCCTTCTAATGGTGTCTCATTCCTCTAGTGTGTTTTTTCAACTAATGCAGGCCAGTTCAGAGTTTGTGCTTCAGTTGTTTGCTAGATCACAATGTAAAAATAGTTTCTTGTTTTAATGTAGTGGAAGATGGTATTTTCCCTAATGGTGGAAGAACAATTTTTATTTCTCTTGCAGTATTAATGATGGTTTTGATGATTTCCTAGCTGATGAAAGTTGAGACATTTTTTATTTGAGGATGGAAGTCATTAATATGCAACTTGAAGACTTTCCTTCTTTGTTTTGGCCTTTTTATTTTGTATTCTTTATTCTAAATTCTACTTGTATTTTGTAACTTGTAAAGCTAACAAAAATCATCTCTCTAAGGAGGGGAAGTTTCTTTTATTTATTCTACTTTGTATTTTTTTCTTTTCTGGATATGGTTTGGTTTTGACTACAACTTTTTAGTTTTGTTTATCAAAACCAATGTGAATGTTTTGTTCTAGTAACTTAACGACAATATGCTGCTTTTCGTGGTTCTTAAATAATGCCTAGGAGAGAGCCATTTAATCATTGGGTTCTATTTTCATCTCTTCGACACTTGTAAGCGACGGAAGTGAATCTCATACTTGACTAGACAACTTACCATATCCAAGCATAATAGAATCCAATGATTGGCATGGATATTGAATGGAGAGCAAATGTAATCAACACCTGCCTAAGGATCTTGAAAGTATTGTTTCAACCTGTAAACATAGTCAACCAACCGATACTCTTCCTTCCAGTTAAACGGCCGATTCTTTTTAATACATTCTTTGTATCTGGGCCACTTTGCAACTAGAAGTCGCTACAAAGAAAAAAACACACATATATGTATTTATGTCATACTGAAATACAAGAAGACAAGAAGACAAATATCAAAAGCAAATACATACATAAAGTAGCATTACGAATACAAACCATGAAGAGTGTGTCTACAGTTGTGAAGTTTTGAGCATAAGGTATCGTGACTACCTTAATCTTGAAGCAAATGAAAAGAAAGAGTGTATCCAAATGCTAATAGAAACAAAAGTAAGCACTAAATGTAAGAGGTGTCATTAAATGTAGATTAACCATAACAATAAAGAAAATATTATAATAACAGAAATGATACGAAAAGCTCTTACCTCATCTGTCAACCACCGGTGACACATAAACAAGTCTCTGAAAAATTCCTTTGATTTTTTCCCATGAAAATTTTTACGCACCTCATCGTTTGTACGTTTGTTTGTAATCCAAGCACTAAGTCAATCTAAATTGGTGTCAAATATTTTGTGCATGGGATCATAAACGATTGGTTGAGACTGAGAGGTAGTGGTGGTTGATGGCATAAACTGTTTAATTAGAGTTGTGAAGGGGGTTAACAGGTAAACACTTGCACGCTTCCTACATAGGGGTAAGACGTGTGGTCGTTGAGTGGAAAATGGTTCTATCTCTGTGACGTTTGAATCAAAATGGGTAAGAATTTTCCCTAGTTTCATCTATTTGAACCTTGTCGTCAACGACGTCTATTGGCTCCTTTAAACCATATGAACCTTCTTCTCCAACACGTCAATTATGTCATCCTCCTTGCGATCTCCTTCGTCACCCTATGGAAGGTCAAAATGCATCAGTAAGGATAATGATATAAACTAAACATCAAGATGAGCAAGGTCAAAATGTATTAGAAAGAATAATTTTCACCCCATTACAAGACTTTGATTCCTAACTTTTTTTTTTAAGTTCAACGTGTTTCACCTCATTACTTGTGTCATCCTCCTTTGGCTTCCTCAACCAAGGAGGGGTATCGGCTATGTCAACATCTTAGTTGTGGACATCCACTTCTTCACTTTGTAGTGTATGATCTACCATGCCTTTAAACCTCATGCGATCTCCTTCTTCATCCTACGAAAGGTCAAAATGTGTTAGTAAGGATAATCTTAGAAACTAAACATCAACATTTTAGACTTTGATTCCTAACCTTTTTTTAAAGTTAATGTGTTCCAATATGGTGGACATCGTGACCTTCAATTCTTGAACATTTGATTTTAGACTTGTAAGTTCATTTTCAAGAACTGCTACTCGACCTTAGAGTTTTCATACAACCTTTTTCATCTTAGACTTCAACTTCTTTTTTTTACTCTTTTTGAAGTCACTTTTGTCATTACTAACTTCTCTTGCTTTTTTTGAACTACCATTCTTCGCGGGAACAATGTTAGATGGATGGGGTTTGTCAAAAAGTCGCCTGAAAAAATTCTTAACTGCTCCTCTTTAGGTGTCATCTCAATGACTGCCTTAATTATGAACTAGAAAGTGAAAAAGTAAATGTATTTAGGCAAAAGAAAAAGGAACAAAGTCATGCATTCTATAAGTTAGTTACTATTGGTTGCTATTTACCATAGGACAATCAAACACCTAGCTCTTTAGGACATGGAACTTCAGTGATAGTTGGCACACCCACCTCAGCATTCATGGTATGACATTATCATTTACTTTATCTACGTCACATCTAGTTATGGTTGGTATAGATTCATAAGCCCAAAGTTGTTCCACATTTAACATAGAAGTTTAGCAAGTGCCCCAGGATATAAATGTATGCATAAGTTTGAAGTAGGAAGTAGCATACTTGTAACACATTCGGAAATCCCATGATAAAATATTTCGTCTTAGTTGACTTCTTCTTTCCCTTGGCATGTTGCATGTCTAAGACTCTTTTTAAGGCACTAAGCATGTGTCCAAAAACAATCCATCCCCAATCAAAATTGTCAAATGTGTTCCAATCATCTGCAATCCTTAAAAAATTTTGGTCCACTTTGGTTCGTCTATCCTCTACTAACAATGATAACTCTACAAAGTACAACAAAGCTAATTTAACCATGCCATCGTCATCTCCCTCATATTTAAAAAAATATATCATCTAAGTCGCTTACATAAATAGACTCTTTTTCTTTGAAGAACTTGTCCAACAATCTACTATTCCCCACCAACTGAATAGAATCCTTTTTAGGACCCCTTAAACCCATTACGATGTTAAACTTTCTCCTACCAAAAGTATACACAACTCCCCCTAGCAAGAAACTTATATGATTCTTCCCTTCATCTTCCACCTCCTTTAACAATAAGTTGTGGATGAGTGGCCCACTAAAGACAATATTAAGATCCAAAAAGTGGTTGAACTTTGTTTTTCTAAATGAGGTTAATTGATCTGGTTTCAGTGTACCTTTAATATTATGTGTTATATTTTCTAAATGAGACAAAGTACTAAACCCTAGAAATGATGAGATGGATCAATCTTGTACATGGGTCCATTAGTTGATATCGATGTCATAATTGAAGCCTAACCAAAAAAGGAATAAATAAAATATAATTGCATAAGAAACTTACTAAACATGCATACAAATATAAGGGTTTAAGACTTACTAAACATGCATAGAATCACTCTAAATTGCTTCAAAGGGGTAGCAATTTATTTTTGAAACTCATAGTGAAAGTGCGAGATAGGTGAGAGATAAAACATAAGGGCCTAATTAACTTACTAAACATGCACAGAATCGCTCTAAATGGCTTAGTAAGGGTTGCAATTGCATTTTAAAACTCATAGTGAAAGTTTGAAAGGTGCGAGATAGGTGCAAGATAAAACATAAGGGCCTAAAAAACTTACTAGACCGAATTGCTTGCACTCCTAAACATATATTGTAACACCTTGAACAATTCCTAGGCATATATAAACGTTGCATTTTTCTTTAAAGAATCTTTCTCATCCAAGCAAATACTAAGAACATGTAACAAAGTTTCTACTAACAAGGCTTCCCAACGTCTCTTTGAGAAGCTCTAAAATAATGTAGCAACTTATAGGATAAATTGGTATTGAAATTTCTAAGGAGTGCAAAACTAATGACACATGATGATGAGACAATCCAGGCAAAAGGAAAGACCAATCCATAAAATCATAGGCTAAAAGGGATTAAAGGAAATTTCAGTCAGCTTTAATGAAAACAATTCCAAGCATATCCAACAACAAGCCTATAGGATTACTAGTAAGAGGAAATCCTTCCATTCAAAGAATTGAATACATATAGTCCAAACTAAAACTTCATATCTTCCACCTTTAGTAAAGAAATTGATCCTATTTAATGCTAACTAGTTCAATTTTCAAACAGAAAACATCTAACAACCATCACAGATTTATATAAATTTATAAAAATAGTACATGGAAGAGGAAATCACCTATCAAAATAGGGCGAAGAAAAGTTGCAAGGAGAGGTTTCAAGTACCACAAGCAAGCTCCCTTGTCCCAATGAAAACTGCAATATGGTGAACGTTGACCGTGGAGAGAAGACGTTCAATGAACCAACAAAAATTGAACGTTCACCGTAGGACGTTTGAGTCCCAACAAAAACTGCAATGAAACGATGAACAACACCAGAGTACAAGCACACGAGAAAGTTCAAATATTTTGAGGAGGAGGAGAAGAACGTGAAGACTATAATGGAGCGACGAACGACACTAGAGTAGAAGCACACGTGAAAGTTCAAATATTTTGAGGAGGAGAAGAACGCGAAGAGGAGATGAATGAAGTTTTTTTTTTTTTTTTTACTTTTTCTTTTTACTTTGAAGAGAAGAGAAGGTAAAATTAAATAAGGGTACTTTAGACCATTCACTTCCAATTTGTCCTAAAAGTCATGTTTTTCAAAATCAATCCTAAAATTCATTTATTCCTTCATTTTTAGCCTAATGACAATTTTCCAAATAACCTGCTGACATTCTTTGAAACAACTATGAAACAAGCTTAAATAAACTTGAAACAATTAACAATTATATTAGGTTTATACATTTAAGATTATATATATATATATATACAACACAACACAGTTCAGAGGAAAAAATAACATTTTTTTATTAAAACACACCATAGTCCGTGGGACGTTCAACGGAGGAGAGGATGAATGACACCAGAGTATAAGCGGGAAAGTTCACCACTTTTTCACAGAGGAGAAGAACACGCGAATGGATTTTTTCTTTCTTCTTTACATGTTGTTTTATGTTGAAAAGAAGGAATGAAATGTAAAACTAAATAAGGGTACTTTAGACATTTCACTTCCAATTTGTCCTAAAAGTCAAGTTTTTCAAAATCAATCTTACATTTCATTTATTCCTCCATTTTAGCCTATTTTTGGAAATTTCCCTATTATTTTTTTGAAAAGGTTAATTTTCATAAATATAATAAACCGATAAAATATTTACAATTTGTGTAACAAAAAGAAAAAATCCATTAAACTTTCCAGTTTTTTAAAAAAATATTCTAGGTTTTTTCTTCCTTTTTATCGTCTTTATTCTCTTCCTCTTCTGTATGTGTTTTTTCATTCCATCGTCTTTTTCTCTTCTTCTTTTATAGTTTTTTTTTTCAAATTGTTATATGGTTCAAGATCATGTACCAAATATACAAGATTTTATTTTAAAAAAAACCATTAGGATATTGGATAGCCAAATCTAAATGATCGTGTACAAAATCGTTTAGATTTGGCTAGCCAAATGTAAACGATCAAATCTAAATGACTGTATTCTAAATATAAATGATCTTGTATAAAATCTAAATGATCGTTTTTCAAATATAAACAATCGTGAAAAAAAAATCGTTGAGATTTGGCTACCCAAATTTAAACGATCATGTACCAAATAACTATGAAAAAATCGCATAGATTTGGCTATCCGTTTAGATTTGACTATCCAAATTTAAACGATTTTGGTATTAATCACAACAATTTGGTATTTTTTTATTGTGAGCCTGTGGACTCTTTCTGTTTTTTAAATTGTTCTATACCGTGTAAATATTTTGCCACTTTATTATATTTTTAAAAAAATTCCTCTAAAAAAACTTTCTTTTAATATTTCAATTTTTTTATTATAATTTTTCCAACAACAATAATAATAACAACAATAAAAGTAACTACTTTAGATAAATAATAAATCTCACTATTAGAAAAGACAAAAACTTCATGAATTAATTGTGTACAAATTAATTTTGATGAATGTTACCGAATTTTAAATCCTAATACATATGTTAATTTGAATGTAGTCATTCATTGTGATCTTGATTTGGAAACGACAGTGATAGCTTTTCAAGCAATTTTGAAATAAACCTAAATAAAATGTGCTCTATGCTTTCTCTCCATTTATGTCTTCTTCTTTACTTTATTATCCTAATTCTTAGAGCTTCCCTTGACATTTGTTTTAACCATTTAGAGAAATATGGGATAGTTTAAATTGAATCAAATCCAATTTCTTTCTCCCTAAAAGAACTATCATCAATTGCTCATACTTAAAATTGATTATTTCGATATATGTGCGTCAAAAATAAAATATGATTCAAAACAATTTCATCAATCCACTGTTATTTTGAGTTGAATGAGATTATTGAATTGTAGTTTAATTATGATAGATTACTATCATTTATCATAGATAAATAAACACAAATGGATGTTGCCGATTAAAGTAAATATTTTTACAAAAGAAGTAAATATTTAAATGTTGAAAGTACAGGGATTAAAATAAACATTTTAAAAGTATATGAATCAAAATGAACTAAAACCAAAAGTCTATTACCAATTTAGTATATAAAACTAGAAAATATTTCACTTTTTTTTAATTTAAAAAATACCTTTTTGATCCATGAGATTTTAGTTATTGGTATGTTTGTTCCCTAAAGTTTCAATTGGGCTAATTATTTGTTTATTCTTATACTAAGAAAATTATTTATTGTTATACTAGGAAAATTATTTATTCTTTTTGTCTTAATATTAATTTTAGAATATCAATAGTACAATAATTGTAATATGAAATATAATGGTTGTTGATCGGAGTAATTTAACTTCATTTGTGATTTTTTTTTTACTTTATTCGATGTGTATTTTGAGTTGAATCTAATTTCAAATGATTTTGTTTTATTTTTTTACATTGATTTTGTTTTGGTTTTACTTTGTCTCAGTTTTGTACATCAGTGTTGTGATATACTTATATTATATGTTTTAGGTGGTTATTATAATTACTACGTGATTTTCAAATTTTATGCAATTCATTAGTGTATTATTAAGTATATGAATGATGTAATTCAATGCATCATTATCAAGTATATCAACAATATATTGTTAAAGCATATTAGTAAAGTGAATCATTATCAAGTATATGAATCAAGTTTACAAGTGTAGATCAATAGTATTCAAGTGTATAAGTAGGACTTCAAGCATATCAAGTATATTTAATCAACCAAATGTATAAGTGAAAAATACTAAGTATATCTGTAATGCATCAGGTGTCTCAAACATATCATGTACATCAAACATATCAAATTTGTTGAGTGTACAAATGAAGCATAACCAAGTTTATTAGCGGTATATCAAAAAACTTATAAGTGAAGTCTTTAAGTGTATCAAACTATAAAGTCTAAGGGGTATTAAGTGTATCAAGAATAATTAAGTGTAATGATGAGTATTATAATGTGTATCAAAAGGTACCAGGTGTATCAAAGAGTATTAAGTGCATCAAAGAGTATTAAGTGTATCAAATGTATCAATTAAATATATCAGGTGTATCAAGAATTATCAGGTGTATCAAGGGGTATTAGATGTATCTGACGTGTATAAGATGTATCTAACGTTTATTAGTAACGAGGACATTTGTGATATTTTACCTCTGGATGTGTGGGTTGGGATTTGTTTTTGCCATTTTCGCAAATGATAAAATGTGATATAAACTTAATTAGTATAACTTATTTTATCATTTTTGCAAGTTTTTCTTGTTTTTTTGGGATCATAAATGCAATAAAATATTTATAGTAATATTGAGACTATCATATCTTTGTAAGTTGATTAGTAATGTTGTAGGAAGTTGAGCATATTTTGACCAGATTTTCACTGCACTCTCTACATTCTCTGCATTTTGCAAAAAGAAAAAAAAAAGAAAAAGAAAAAGTTTAATATTGAAGAGAGAGGAAAAAACAAACACACTCACACACACATCAACTATGAATTAAGATGCTCAATTTCCATTACAACCCAACAACATTTTATTAACATAAAATGATAAAACTATCACAAACAATATTAATAAATTAAAAAAGAAAAGAAAAAAAAAACTTTCTCTACATTACCCTTAATTTCTTTTTCCTTAAATTCTTTTTTTTTTTTTTTTTTGCCTTTTTATTCTGTTCATTTATTTGTTCTAAAGTCCCACAAAATCAAGGAAGCCATAAATTTC
>JBBPDI010097192.1:0-11163 GCA_037974545.1 Cucumis variabilis | reverse complement strand
TAAATTAAAACCATGCTTAGATTTATATTTAAAATTTTGATTCTAAAATTTTGCCAATGTACTGGTATTTTAAGATTCACAAATTAATTTGAGTAACAATTTTTCCGCTGTCATAGGGCTTTTATCCCTTTAGTGCACGCATTCTTACACCCATTCAGACGTTCATATGCCCATTCAGACTCTTTCTGGTCCATTGAGACCTACTTTCTTAGTGAAGATGAAGTGCTTTTATAGGCATTTTAGGTAGGAAATTCTATAATTCTGATCTTGTCAGTGCCGTCTTCGGTCTTATGAAGTCACATTACTCCAACTATCATCCTCGTCCTGTAGTGAGCTTTCCTCGCGTGATGACATGGTTCCTCGCTTGGAAGTGCTAATCATCAGGTGAGTTCCTATCGAGTGACTTATGCGCAAGGTGTCTTTTGTATTTTGCTCCTCTTTTCTTGTCCATTTATCCTGCATTTAGATATGATAATTGCGTAAAATGGGTATGATGCTTATGTAAGTTATATTTCTAAATACTTATGTATTTACAACACATGTTACGCATTCTGATCATCTTCTTATGCATTTTGACCTCATTATTCTAATAAAAAGGGTTATAATAACATATGTTTCTGCACGTTATCACATGCGTCATTTTCTCACTTACTATGAAAACTTTCCCTATTCACCTTGTTATTGATCCATACAAACACTTTTTGAGGGGAGGTCGCTACCAAGACAACCTAAAGTCGAGTATGAATCTCACGTGTGAACTCTTAGGGACATGAGAGCTAAAATTTGATATATCCTATATACCATTTTTCTCTCACTAAAATGTTCTATTAATTTGGGGTTTGTTGTACTTAGCTAAATTCCGCTAAATGAATCTATCTAAGTTTATTCTTATTATAACTCTTATAATAAAACTTTACTCCAAAGTTTCTAGGTGTATTAAATCATTTAATTTACCTAGTGGTATCATATGCTAATAAGAATAAGGTTAATTAAACATCGATTTCGGATCAATTCCCAGATAGGAGGTGTTCCGTAAACAGTCAACTTAAGTACCTTCAGCCTTAGATAGAGTTTTACCTGTGGAGTTTTCTTATAACCTTAAATCCAATTTGTCCTACTTAGTTTCATTAAACTAAAATAAGACATAATTCTAATCCTATTAGAATTAATGTGATCTTAGGTGTATTTAATTTTAAACAATTTAAAATTAAATCAAATTAATCCTAAGATCCTATGTTTGCATGCAACTCTTTATTATAGGTTGACGGTTTTTAATTATCAAATTTTATAACTATTATAAAATTAATTAATTAGTCCTATAACATGCATACTATGATTTAATTAATTAAAACAAATTTTAATTAAAAAAATAAACCATGCAACATGCATCATATAGCAACCTTTATATTAAATTATATTTAATATAATTATATTAATCTATGAATGTGATATGCTCAATGCAAATTGATTTTGATCTTGAATAATATAACACTTATATTAAAAAAAATAATACATGAAACCAATCAAGCATACACATGACATTAATTTAAATATAACAAATTATATTTAACTAAGTAATGTCATGCAACATGCTTATCCAATTTCATATATTTAAAATATCAACACACTTTAAATAACTCATGAAATTTAAAATCATGCATTAATCATTATAACATTTATAATATATAAAAATGCATGAACATGCTTAACCTAAGGTGAGATTTATCTAAATAACATCCATAAAGCATTTCAATAGCAACTGAACTTGTAAAATTGGCCCCTAGGATAAAATAAAGCGATAAATTACAATAATTAAGCTTTAAAATATCCTAAAATTGCTTCTAAAACTCCAAAAACGGTCCCAAAATCTTAAAAATGCTTCAAACCGGATCCAAAAACCTTGAACCGATCCAAAAGAGGAAGAACCACCCAAAAATGGTTGAATCGATCCCAAAATTGATGAACCGTGTCACCAGACACCGAGTTGAGCCGTCGAGCGGCTGAGTCGTCCCTTGTACTAGCCGCCATCCTTGGTGTTTACTGACATCAGTGCTTCTTGTTCCAGACGCACGAGAATTTTTTCGTCTCGTTTTCTGTGATTTTGCTTAAATCCTTTCATTTGCGGCCTTTTAGTTGTCCGTTTTAGGTGAGTTTGGTACTGTTTTTCTCAGAAAAAATTATAAATCTATGGGCAGATTTTACAAAAAACATCCAATTGCAAACCACATTCACAATGCAAAAATTTCACCTAACCAATGCAAATTTTAAAGTTTCCAATTAAAATTTGAGATGACTCTAATACCAATTGAGGGGATAAAAACCCTAGGCAGTGGAAGATTTTATATAACCATTTCTTAATTTAATTTGAGAATCCCAAAATACCAATACATTGACAAAAAATAATTAAGAAACTAATTTTCTTATTAAGCATGCTTTAATAAAGTATAATTAGAGAGAGAAAAACTTATGTAGTTTAAAGTCTCTAAATCTCTAAATTTGGAGACACCACCCGTCGAAGACCTTTCTATTCTCTATGATGAGATTGGCTTATGGGAACCAATTAGGATGAAAAGCTTTTAGAGACAAAACTATTTTTGCAGAGAGCAAAAATACTGATTTTTTCTTAATTAAGAAAAACTGTTTTTCTTTTGAATATTTATAAGTCCTTTTCCTTGAGGAAGTATAAGAGAATCATGAGATTATATTAATTTTAAAAAATATTAAATTAATAAAAATTTCAAATGAACTAATTATTAATTGATTAATATTTCATTTAAATCATATTTAACGAATATTTCTTCAATATCTTATAGTTTTAAATTAATTTAATTATATAAAACTAAACTAAACTATTAATTAATTCTTCAATTAATTAATAGCTAAATTAAATATTTTATATTGAACTTAATATTTGAATCATATTCAAATTTAAATTTCTTCCATAACCAATAATTTTAATATGAATCAAATTCACATTAAATTAATATTTAAACTCATTCAAATATTTTCTCTCACAAATTAATTTTGAATCATATCCAAAATTAAATTGATATAATAAAGTTTGATTAAAATATAAACTGTATATTATAATGTATCACTATGCATAATACTAATTTTCAAAGTAAATTTGAACATTTCAAATTACAACAAATATAAATAAATCTCATTACCCTTTACGAGCTAGGAAAGGAACCTAATGGACCTACATATTCGAAGCTACAACAACATGAAATTAATTAGCTAAATTCATTAACCACATTAAACAACATTCATTAACTGTGTACACTCCACTAAAGACTCACAACTGAACTCTTCTCACTATTGATATATTTTTGTGTTTATCGATATAGACCAATAATAGTAAGTTAGTCCTTCACAAACTCATTAACCACATTAATAAACATTCATTAACTATGTGTACACTCCACTAAAGACTTATAGTTGAGTTCTTCTCAATGTAGATATATTCATGTGTCTACCGATATAAACTAATAACAGTAAGTTAGTCCTTCATGAGTGTTCATAACACCATATGGCTCAAATTACTGTTTTACCCCTAGGTGACCTCTAGTTCTTAAATACCAGTGCTCCTCTGATGAACAACTATTTTATGATCCAACCAATAAACAGAAACCCCTCTTGTGCCATAGAGAGGGTAGGGCCCTTTGTTCAAGTCCCAGAGACACCATTTAAGGGAACACCCATCGTCTCAATATAGATATATTTCTTGTGTATTTATATTTCCAGCTCTCCACTCGATCTTGTCCCCAAAATGATAAGCATATTGAGTTGGCAATTTGGCCACTCTCACACGAAAATTAAAGGACAATTCCTCGCAAACAGGAGTTCATAATACACTCAAGATTAAGACTAAGATACCTAGGTCATCCTAAAAAATAGAAACCTAACTAGTTAACAGAGTTCCATCTAGTGGTTACTATTTCGTATTTCTATCTTATGCAAACTCATTGCATAGGATATCCTCACTCGCATGTCACCTACACGAACGCGTTGGATCATTGTGTTTGTATCAAATACAATATGAGTCGTATACATAGTGTTACCATGATAAGGTACCTAGCCTTATCCTTATACTATAGATCCTTTAAGTTGATCTTGAACATTGATCTATGTATATCTCTACATACTGTTCAAGACTCATCAAACAACTTAGGATCTTAGTTTATTGGATTGAGTTATTAAGACAAAACTAATAATATAATCAATAACATTTATTGAATATATAATAATAACACTTTATTAATAACTGTCAATAGATCATATTTACAATCTACGAGTTTTAAGACATAAATCCCAACAATTTCATTCTCCATCTTTTCACCATTTCATGCCACCTTTTACTGAATCTCTAGTGATATTAGATTTACTGCTTAGACATATTTTTACTTTATACTGTGTAGAGTTTTTTTACTGCCTAGATGAAAAGTAAGCTTTATTGCTAAGGTTTGATAGAAATTCATTGTGTTCGACCCTCGACTTTCTAAGAACCTATCGTTTCACTTACACTTGAACAAGCGATAGAAAAACTAATACTACATGTTTATTAATTGCAAATCAGAAATGTAAAGATAGGACAACAAATCTTTTAGCGCATAATCTTATCCTAGTTGCATCCTAAGTCACACACTTATAACTTAATGCGACATAACCATGAACAAAGTTGCTCACATGCAACCAAACTAATTTACAACTGTTTATGTTATGTTAAAAACATGTTTATTTTGTAAAACGAACTAGGGCTAGATGCAGCAGAATTAACATATGATTTTTCTCTAACCTTAGAATATAAACAGAATGTGCATAAACAATTAAATCAAGAACAAACATATCCATGTACCGATGTGAGTAGCTCTCCAAATTCTGATAAGAACAATCCTCCAAATTTGTATCACAAAAACATTATGAAATCACTAGCGTTATCTAACATTATCCACTCATGAACTGGAAATTCAACTCCTCGAATTCAGGTATGCTACAACTTCACAAATTGAAAATTTTGACTTTCTCTTTTCTTTCTCCATGTCAACGAATGTATGTCTTTCTGTATGTATGTCAAATAAAACGCCTAAGGTCTTATTTATAGGTTTCCTAGGATTTCTAAATAAGCTTCCAATTCTCTAATTGAGCTTATTAATTACCCAGGCCAAAGACAAATTCAACCCAGTTCTTTTGTGTGCGACCCGTTAGGTTAATTTAATATGACAATGGACCCATAACTCGTTTTATGGCCCATAAGTCATAATTGGTCTCTAGCAAGGCATTATTATCACACCTCCTCCCAAGCTGCCTAAGAGACGGTCCAACTAATCAACAGATATCGCCACTTACCTCAGTGATACCTATTAACCCTAAACCTACTTTTAATATAAACTAGGTAACACAACGGAAACATTAAGAACATTCACTACTAAACAACACAACAGAAACTGTAGTGTAACCCATACTTACATTATATAGAACATCACGAGTCTGACATAGACATATATATAATTAACGAACATTAGAGTTAAATTTAAAAGACTCGGACACCCCATGATCAAAATTCCAAGCTTATATGCAACCCAAAAGACTAACTCAAAACAATACATACTGAAAGGGGACTCAAAACTATGCCACTAGCAAATCGGCAAATGGATTCAGGTACTGGTTCCATGATCTCTACCTGAAAAGTTAGAAAACATTTTGGAAAGTGTAAGCTGAAGAGACCAGTGAGTAACTAATTAAATAGCTTAAACATGCTTTACCAAATACTTTAAGTAAAACAATTATAGGCTTAGAAAATGCTTATTAAACTCAAACATTTCTTAAAGGAAACATTCATCAACAATTTGCTGAAGTAATATGACTTTAAAACATCCTCTTTCTTGTTATACCGTATACCTCTATGTATCAATCGAAACGAATAAGTAGGCATGGAAACTCTATCTCGTGATACGATACTTACAAGACGAAGAACCTAGGCATGAGTAGTGTCCTGTCCTGTAGATAGCTCGAAGATAGAAAAGCTAGGTATCCGTAGAGGCCCTCATCTCAGTCCTAGTCACAAATGGTTGGACAATTAGGTATCTACTGAATATCCTCACCATAAGACTAGAACTATAATACCCCCGTAGGGTTTCTATTTGCATCTCATAATAAACTCAATATAGACTTAAAGCATTCAATCATATGCTTATGAAAATCTCATTCAGAAATCTCAAATCATACCTAAAATTGCATACTGAAATAGCTTTGCTTGTAAACATACTTTAACAATAATTTTTTTCTTTAAAAAGCATTTGCACACTTATAAGCATTTTCTCAACTCATGCTTAAAATATAATATTTCTCTAAAGTTCAGTAGCAAACACTTTACCTTGGTAGCATGTTTGTAAATCAATTAACTATAACAAAATAGAAACTAATTTTAAAACATTTAAAAGTCACTCACAGTACTCAATTAGCCTCACAACCTATAGAACTTTGCAATACTTTCTTATCTTGAAATTAAAGAATTTTAACTTAAATCAATTTTCTAAAGTAAAAAATATCCACACTTAACTCTAAAAACTTTAAAAACACCAAAATTGAGTATTATAGAACTGTTGGTTGCAAGGCGTGGGAGGTAGGCATGCACATGCACGTGCAGACCATCAAAGGATCTGGTGGCGTGCTTTTTGTGCACCCCTAGTTTTGTCGTGTGCTTGGGTGTCATGCATCTTGCCTTGCATGGTCGCATGTCGCGTGCAGACACGCACACCCTTGCACGCATGGCCAATCGCATAGCCTGGTGCACGCCCTCTTATCGTAAAGCTATGCGTTTGTCCATCTCGCGTGACATTCCGATACTCAAAAATAACCTCTTTCGCTTACCTTGCATGATCAACAAAATCTTCCACCCTGATGTTTGGCCAGCCTCAACAACATCCCAAAATGCTGAAATTTTCTAGAAAACTACTACCAACTTTAAATGTTTATAACTTTTTAACCAGAACTTAAAATGCAAAACTTCCTTTTTCAAACTTGTTGAGAAATAAGTTAACTATCTTACCTCAAAATCTCATCTTCAAATTTGAAGAATTGAGTTTTGTAGTTTCCAGAAATTCAACCTTGTTCATAATTCTTCAAAATTTGACCTTCAAGTGTTCATCAACGACAAACTCAACCTTCCCTTCAACATTTTCTTTTGGAAGCCTCACACTCAAAACTACTCACAAATGAAGCTTCTCCAAATTAAATCACTCAACTTTTATGAGAGAATTGAAAGAACTTTTGTTTTGAAGTGTGCCTATTTATAAAATTGTTTGGAAATTGGAATTTTCCACCTCCTTCTTGCATGAAACCACCCTTTGCATTCTAAGGACACCTGGAAACCACTTCACCATCTGTCCAAAACTCTTAAACACACTCTAGATCACCTAACCTTCAAAACTCCTTGTCAAGAGCTAAGTCTTCTCGCCAAACTAACCTCTAAACCCTTGGTCACAAACCTCATCTAGCCCAAAGCCTCCTCGAGTTCAAGTATCATCTCGTGTGTTCATGGCTTCCTTGCAACCAAGCCCTTCCTTGTGTGACCAAAGTCTCTTTGCCAAGCTACCACTCACGGCCACATACAACAAACCTTGTCGTCTAAAAGCCTTCAATGCCAAGATAACCTCTTTGGAGGTTATCTCGCCTAGCCTTAATGCCCAAAGCAAGGCAACTCCACTCATGAAATTTATCCTTTGGAGGTTCTCCACGCCCACAAACTCTCTTCTCGCCTAATATCTTATGAACCTCTTTTCACTTAGTCAAATTTTTAACCATCAAACCTTTTTCTTTTCTTTTAGTCAGCAACTACACCTTTCGTACTTAACTAAATTTCTTTTCTTCTTCCCACCTAACAAAAAGAACAACAAACACTTAACTTTTCAAGACACTTAACATTTAAAACATTTAGGGAATTTCAAAAACTAGGGTTTACAATTATGGCTACCCATACTAAATTAAGTCGGTGATCCAACATAACCTAATATAGTTATTGTTTTAATCCTTTTATCATGCAATATCTATAATTGAGTATAAAGGCATGGGCAAAGTCACCTTATCTAATTCAATTACTTTCTCAAACAATAAGTATGTTGAAATAATAAATGACATTAATACCCTTATTAAATCATTTATAGCATGACCATGCATTTCCACACTCACGCTTAATTTAGGAGCCTAGAGATATCTCTCCATAACAAGAGGGATAAATTCCATCTTAATTAATCATTGTTCACTACATATAATTCACAATGTATTCAAACACAGACTTTATAATTATCCGTTAAGATAACGTTTAATTGCATCAGAATAGATTAATTCTTATGTTTGACACTATGATAATCTCAAGTCTAAGGATCAAAACAATCAATTATTTGAGACTGTTTTATGTCACATGTCCATGGTATTCTTTAAAAAAAAAAGTCAGTCCAATTTTTATTTTTCCTAATAAGAAAATATAATTATAATTTATGTCTCTACATATATAATCATCCTATGATTATCAATTATAACTCATACTAATCTTAATTTACTATTGTTCCCACAATAATAATCGATTAGGGACATTTAGAATATAATAACATATTCATAGATATTATTATACAATAACATGCAATTGAACAATAATAAGAATAATAACTTTTATTAAATAATTAAACAATAAACCAATTATCCATAAAATTATTATAGAGTATAATAAAAAACCAACATTTATGACTATGAGATTTGAAGAAAGTTTTTAAGCAAGCATATGTTTCAAACTAAGTTTTCAACCATGTTTTGATGAATTTATGTCTGTATGTTTAATGTACTCTCTATAGTCCTATGTGGACATATTGGTTTTTTGTTTGATGTGAAGGTTGACGAGCTTATGGTCCTTGTACATCAACGAATGTGCAATTCGTTGTGTCTATTTGAAGAAGGATTATACGGTTATAATTATGTCGAGAGAAGTTTGTCTTTTGACGAACAGGTGCACCCACACCTAGGTTTCATGTTAAAGAATAGTTTCTATAAGCCAAAGATTTATGCATAACTAGTTTAGAAAGCATGTTTTATAAAAATTGTCACTCACTAAGTTTGTCGACTTATCCTTTCAAATGATTTCTTACTTTGTAGGTATAGATTGTGCAATGCTGAGCTTATTGCTATTGGATCAACCAGTATGGTAGCAATTGTTAAGTTATATTGGGAGTTAGACTTGGATCTGTAAGTAGGGTTAAGGGTGAGCTTACCTATGTTTAATTAAAAGTCTAAAATGTATGGCTCAAACTAGTGTGAAGGTTATTATCATGTTTAAGCTTCCACTGATGTATCACAAAAGTTGCAACTAGTAATCTAAGTTGTTAACAAAACATGCATTTGTGCTAAGGCTACTAGTTGAGTTAGACATATTAGTTGGTTGGTGAGTTTTGTCAAGGTATGGCAATGCTTGACAGCCCTCGCACTCTCTTTTAGAGTTAGGTTAGGGTTTCAGAGGAGGAGCTCCGGGAGGTCGTGTGATACTATCTCTAGCCAAAGAGTAACTTCTTAAATATGACCCTTCTTACTCTGTTTCAACAACCGTCTCTTCTTTTTCTTCATGTTGAGACACAAAATTACCTTAAGTTTCTGGACATTACACATTATATCACTGTTATTTTCATAATTTAAGCTAGAGGGAGTTAAGTGAGTGCTCCAACTCAATTTTATATGTGAACTCTTAAGGGATAGTACTCTTCTAAATAAACATTTCATTTTCTCTAAAATTTACATTTATGCTAGTCACACTTTTTATCTGTATGATGTTATAATCTGTAGCCTTTTACACCTTCTGTAAACCTCACAAACATACATTTGATTGCTCTGTATTTAATTTTCCTTTATTCTAATGAACAAGACCAATAAACCAAAAAAATCCTTAGATTGCTTAAAAAAGAGGGATGTTTGGTCCATTTCTTTTCATGAGTAAATATGTTAAGTGAAGCATGGGGACATCTATTGAGGGTATGGATTGTATATGAGGCTTCTTTAGCCTAAAATGTATCTAGGAGATTGAAATTTGATAGGAGACTTCTCACATTTTCAAGAATGGTTCTATTCAGCCTCTTTGTGTGGCCATCTTATGTTGTTGCGATGTATATCTTATTAAACCATCAATTCAGCTAAAAGTTTAAGTTAGTGGTTGAAGGAAAATTTAATTATATATCACTAACATCCTCTCTCACTTGTGAGCTTGAAATAAATTGATGCAGGGGCTTGATCACAGAATCTCCATAGACCATCTGCTCTAATACCATATTAAACCACCACACCTAAAAAGCTTAAGCTAGTGGTTGAAGATAAATTTAATTATATATCACTAATATATCTAAATATTTTATTTCTGGGAATTCCTTGTTGTCTAAAAAAAAATTAAATACTTTTGCATAAAATACAAGTCATTATATGTTCTCAAACATTTAATATGATAGCCTGTTTGTTTTTCAACCATCGTTTGCTATTCTTTAAATTTATCATCAATAAAACAAAGGAAATACCTTAAACCGCTTAGAAAGGGAATTGGTGAGAGACCTCAAATGTTTGAGTGAATGTAATTAAGGATTGATTTGGTTGTGTATTAAGCTTTAATGAAGCTTTGTCTTGTAGTCTTCTTACACAATGCTCACAAAATGATAATTGATTAGGTGAGCAGTCTTTTATGCCAAATAGCTTCATCAGTAGGCTTTGTATGAGTTACAACTAAAGCTGATGACACTTTTGTACACCTTGAATCACATATATACCATTTATACTCCCTTGAACATTAGTTTGGAATCTTTTTAAATCTCACAGTATTCTTCCTTTCATTTATGTTCACAACCTATTGAATCAAACACTTTCAAAGATATCAAATTTTGTTTTAATTTGGGCACATGCCTAGCAATCGTTAGAAGTTTAATTGATCCATCTTTTGAGGAATAGAGTTAATGCCAACCATAAGACATGAGTGATTACTAACTATGTAAATTGAACCTCCATCCATTTCCTTATAAGTGTTAAACCAGTCCTTGTTGGGTGTCATATGAAAAGAACACCTCCCAATTAAGACTTTTTGTTGTATTTAACCCTTTGATTTGATGTAGCCAAAGCATCTAAGTAGAAAAAAAATGTCTT
>JBBPDI010097184.1:0-11163 GCA_037974545.1 Cucumis variabilis | reverse complement strand
AGGTATTCTGTGCAATCTCACAATCTCAGTCAAGTACAACTGTGTCCACTTACTAGCAGTATAGGTGGATTTTTCCGACACAAAGTGTGCTAGCTTATAAGCCTGTCTACGACAACCAACTATCATAATTAATTACAACAAATTTCCACTTCACGTGATCATGTTTTGTGAGATAACCATGGAGTTTGAAGATACCCAGATGGCTAAGAACACTACAAACCTTATTTTGTAGGGGAATCTTCCTGATGATCAACAATATCATTGACGTTCAATGATGCTAAGGACATATCATATGTTTGAAATTGAGGGAACCAAGCAATCTATCGGTTGTTCGGGTAAGAATCAAAGGTTGAGCACTGTTGTATCGTGGAAGATCACTTCCTTGAAAGCATAAAATTTGGTGCAACTTTAATGCTTAATCGCATATTTTGGTTGGTCGTCAAGGTTAACACAACCTTATTCCAACTCAAATAAGCATTCGTCGGAGAATATGAATGTAAAAATACTTAGAGAGAATAACAAAGAGATCAAAAGAAAGAAACCCACAACAAAGAAATCTCTCTCAATTTGTAGGAGACTAATATTTAGATCTAAAACAAATTATAAATTTGTAATTATATTAAAACATGAGATTTGTAACCATCAAACTGTTACAATATACGTAAATTAAAATTGTAATAACCATTAAAATAATAAGGCATTCCCAAACAACCCCAAGAATGGCTAGCATTTGAATATGATAACAATAATAAATATTTTTTTTAAGCAAGGAAAGAACTATAAATTTAAACATCAATATCTTTTGATTTGAATGGATGAATAATGAAATGGAGCAACAACTTTTTTATATAGAGTGAGTTACACCTTGAACTTTCAACAATTGTGGTTGAAATCCTCACAACATGTTTTACTCTTTAAGTTTTTATTTATTCATCAATAAAAGCGTTATATTTAAGGTCATGCACACAAAAACCTCGGATCAATTTGAAAACTCTAAAGAAAGATACTTAAATTTTTTCGTAGAAGGCAGTCACACCTTCATATTCATGTTTATTGCTTCATCAAGTCTACCGCAATAGGCCACTCAAAAATTGAGTTATGAAGACTTCATACCTAATTCTTACTAGTATCAACTTCATCAAGTTTGCGTTAAAAACAAATTACTCGATATTAAGCTATGAAGATTTAAATTTTACAATTATCCATCAAGTTTGTACCATGATCACCCAAAGAGATGATTATTCTTGAAGGTTTGGTTATGTTCCTCAAGTTTGTCTAGGACCACTCAAATAAAGATTTATGGACCATCAAGTCTATCGCAATATTAATCACTAGATTAACTAAAGACCATTATAAGGCTATTTCAACAGTTGTTTCACAAACTCCATTTTTCAATGATCGAGCAGATTTTTCTATTTGAATTCGAGTCAAATAATTTACTAAACTATCCATAAGAGCTAATATTAGTGGCAAAACTGGGTCGAATACAGGGAGCCCATGAATTTTTCATGGAAATGGTTTCCTACCCATAGGTAACCAATGAGGAGGGTTGTAATTGGTTACAATTGCCAGAAATAATAAATTGCAGGGGAAGTAAATTTGACTGAATTCAATATTAAAAGAACTTAGTTTTGGGTTAAACGGAATTTCCTATTCAATGTATTCGATTATGGGGTTCTCATTACTATACTCTAAAAGTTGCTTTCACCTAACCAAATCAATTGGAAAAGCCAGTAGATTTGTCTAAAGTAAATAATTGATATCATTCGAGTCAATGAGAATCACACAAAAAATTTCAAATTTATATCAATTGCATTAAGGTCTAGGGCTAGTTAAGTGGAGTATTAAGCTTTCAAGTGCCTAACTAAATATTCATGCAAATTCAATTCTAGGTTATATTGATCAATGCTCATTCAATTAATTAGCAAGAATTCTTAATCTAATACTTTAACAAATTTGTAATCAAGCAATCCTCAAGCATCCGATAGCAAAAATATGAATCCATTTAAAACATAAATGAATTAACAACTAAGAGAAAATCTAGTTCAAAAATCACAAAGGCTAATGCATACTTAGCTAGTTGGGTAAAATTTTTCTCATACTCCACAACCGTCATGTGGCCTTGTACTAAACTCATAAATTCACTCCTCCTCACATTACAGAACGTACAAGGAAAAAACTTATTTTGAAATGATTTTTTAAACTTCCCCCATGGAATAAAGCTCTTGTCACTCCCCGCCCCACACGTGTCCTTAAGCTTACCATACGGAACAGAACATGACTAGAAACTTTGAACTTTAAACAAGAAAAAGTAATTGAAAACCTATCTTAACCATAATAATTTTAATATCAAAAAACACTTCTCGTATTAACTTAAAACAATGAGTTCTACAAATTCAATAATACAAACATTCGTAATACAAGAGCTTAACAAAGAAATCTTCAATGACTTCATAGCCTTCAACCTTCAATAGCTAGCTTGCTCGTCTTCTTTAACCCAAACTTGGCCTCAATGCCTGAATACTTGGAAAGGAAAAACTTAAAACATAAGTCGATGATTTAGTGAGTGATACTTTGAAAACCTTTTCAAGAATACATAAATCATTTTTATTTTACAAACATAGGCTCAACGCCCCATTTCATAAAACAATAACACACATTAGTGCACATTATTAGCTAGCTCATTGATATGAATATTATGACTAATGCTCTACTCTCAGTCATATCATACAATCGTCAAACATCACATAAAAACTCAGCTTAAGAAACTTTTTTATAGATATTAACAAAGTATAACACAAGCTTCCTTTTAATCATTAAAAAAAGTAAAACATGCTTGAAAGATTAGCATAACAGCACAAAAAATAGATAGAAACCTTTTAAATCTTTGAACAATCTTTTGAAAAATCACTCACAAACTTAAGGTTTCTTTCTTTAGAATGCTAACTTCAGTCCCTTCTTCTGGCCTAACAGCTTTTCGATAAAACAACACTTAATTTCTACGCTTACAACCAAATAACTCTAATGATTTTGTTTGCTTAAACCTTCTTCTACTATCCTTCCTCTCTTATTTAATTTAATTCCCAAAATAGTTTAGTCATTCTTTAAGCTCTTAATAACTTGACAGCTTCTGCTTCTCAAAATTCTAAGTCTTTGCATGTCTAAACACTTGGATTTCAACTCTACTGAACACTTAACTTTTAATGATTCTGGGTGGAAGTGGCTCGAGATCAACCCGAGATCACCAATTAAATCCTTTCATGTCTCCAGTCTCAGCTGGCACAACCCCACAATTGCCCTGGATCCCAATTTCCTCTTTTACCTTCAATCTTGACCTAACTCATGTTCGAGATTATCCAAAATCTTCTTAGACTAGCTTCTCCAAGTCCAATCTCGACCAAACAAGTATCTAGATTGCCTTGAGATTACACTTCTGCCTTCAATCTTATCCACGATTCTACATTACTGCCCAAGATTCTTTAATAATTTCCTTCCTGCTTCTAGTTCCAATTAAGTAATACCTTGAGATAACTCGAGTCCCAAATTCTAAAACCCTTCTGTTCTTTATCTCAATAATCTTGCATCGAGATGCCCCAGCCATATCATCGAGATTTTCTTTTTGCATTCCATCTTGCAAGAGATTACTCAAAGTTGCCTCAAGATTCTCTTTCTTTTTTAGGCTTGGGTCTCACATCCCACTTCTTCAGCTCTGGTCGTATGAAAAGTCCATTGATCTTCATCATTACCTTGCAACAGAAATGTTGCTAACTTCACTTCTTTCTTCAGGGGCACTCTAGTAAGAGGTGGATTAGGAAGTTGGAGGTGTCATTTTAGTTTAATGCAAGGATTCTTTATAAATAGATAACTTCAAACAAGGGTTTCTCACAATCCACTTGTACCATTTACTTGAAATTACTTTCAAAAGATCAA
Organism: Cucumis variabilis; assembly: GCA_037974545.1. Classification (NCBI taxonomy): domain Eukaryota; kingdom Viridiplantae; phylum Streptophyta; class Magnoliopsida; order Cucurbitales; family Cucurbitaceae; genus Cucumis; species Cucumis variabilis. The sequence goes on along the minus strand of JBBPDI010097184.1, from coordinate 7,233 downwards.
AAATTGAGTCTAATTTATAGACAAGGACTGCGGGTCAGATAGGAAGCTAGGAAGGACTAGGTGTGCATGTGCAAAGAAGCTCAAAGTAATTTGGAAGAAATTCATACCAAGGATCAAACCAAGTGTTATGAGTGAAAAATGAACTTGTTAAGTGATTTCAAAGCATGTACGTAAGCTATTGTTATATGTATGATTTAAGTTAAATGTTTGAGTTATCTGGTTAATGAATGATTTTTAAGCATGCAATTTCATCAATGTATTTATTTGAGCACGATTGCTTAAAAATATTTAAGGCTTGTTTGAAAATGAGTTTATCAAGACATTGCTATGTTTAAAGGTTGCTTTATGAAAAGGGATTCTCTAAAGGTTTGCAACACTTTTTTCAGAACATATGATTTTATGCATGTTTTACCGGAACTTAATAGCCTTTTAGGGTAGGTATTGGAACGCCAAGGAATTTAAAGTAAGAACACTTGTCTCCATGATCGTAGCTAGCGATGCCTAACTCTCAGGAAATGTCACCTCAAACCGCACTACGACCAAAACGACGAAGTAGTGGAAATAAGATGCGAGTTAGTTACAACCTTGAAATTTTATTATTGCAAATTTTATTCTCAACTTCTTTTAAACTATTAACAACACTCAAAATGAATTGATAGTCAATGCAACGCCAAGATAAATGTAACGCCCCAAATTCTAAGGTAGTTGATTTAATTAAATCAACTGATTATTTAGAGTTTTGAATTTTTGGGTGTTATTTTATTACTTGGGTGGAAGAGAAAAAATTTCTATTTAGAAAGAAAGGAATTGAAGAAAGAAAAAAAAAAAGAAATTGGGAGGATAATAATAATAATAATATATTATTATTATTATTATTAACTATTTTATAATTAAGTTTTCTTTTTATTCTTAAAAAAATTAAATTAAATTAATTTCCTCCTTTCTTCTTCATCGCGCGCACCCCCCCCTCAGATTTTCTTCTCCTTTTCTCCCCCATTTACCCTAGTCGATCGCTGCCCGTCGTAGCAGCCCTCCATCTCCTCCTTCTGTCTGATGAAAACTGAGCCGCACGTCGCCGACGTTCGACCTTTACTCGCTACCGAAGCTGAAACCATTCCAATTTCTGATAGTCGTACCTCCGACTTTCCCTTCTTCTTCCAGTCATCGTTGAAGCCGCAACCTCCATCTTCGCCCAGATCTCTTCGTCCCGTCGTCACCCCTGGTTCGTGGAGTCACCGTGAAGCCCACACGTCGCTTGGCTTTGCAGCACAGCACCACCGTGCTCGCCGCCTACTCCAGTTTGTGCCTCCTAGCCGTCATGATTCTGCCGTCCGGTTCCATCAGGTCACAACTGCCACGTCGTCGTGTGTTTCCCCTATTCCAGTCGCGACTTCTGCCTTCCAGTTGCTGTTTCGACACCCCTTTACGTGTCGTTTTGTTCTACTTTCACGCACGTTAATTTTTCCCCTAAGCTAAGTATGATTACTACCTTGCCACAAGAAGTATCGGGTTGTAGTGTAAGTTTGTAACAATGAATTTGATGGTTCCACGTGATAGATTTGTTGAGGTATAATGTCAATTAAACTGTTGTCTAATGTTGTTCTTTGAAGGTGCCAAGTTGAGGTTGATGAGCGGATCCTTGATTTTTTCAATAGGTTGAGTTGGAGTTCGACTTTTCATCGACTTGGGTAAGTTGCCCAATTCACACTTGGAGTGAATTGAATGAATGAATTGTTTAGCGGATGTTGATTTATGTTGTTTATGGTTAGGATTGGACTATTGGAATTGGTTTGATTGAATAACTTGTATAAAAGCAAGGTAAGGGACTTTCTACTGGACTCATCCTTAGTTTTGAATTGTGTTGGACTATACTGTTACATTTGAACTGAGTGGAAATAACGGTTATGATTTATACTTGTGGATGTAGATTTAAGGTTTATTGTATGTTATGTTCGACTGAGAAAAATACATATATCTATGTATGGATGGATGTGAACTGGGTATTTGAATGTATATATATTTATGTATGGATTGATGTGACTGACTGGATTATGTATATATTACACATATGGATGTTGATTGACTAAAACTCGTTGTTCTTATAAGAGATAGGTTTGAAATGGTGGATTTTGTTTAGACTGAATGTATGATATATTGTTATGGTTGTGTTCATTTATACGGAGGAGACGGTATGGTTGTGCACTTGTAAACTGAAAGGGATGTTGTGATTACTTAGTTTGTTGACTGATGTACCGATAAGTTCTGACTAACTTTGGGTTAAACTAGAATAAGATGACTGTAGAGGTTATGTGATGAGTATGTTTGACTGTACCCATGAATGACCGTTAAAATGTTTAGAATGGACTGAGGGGAAAATTATTAGTTTCCTATTGGGTAGATACCTTTCAGGTGTCCTATGGGATCACTACTTGTTGTGCATCCTTCGGGAGCACTAGACTGATACGTGCTTCTGTAGAGCACTAGGCTGATATGTGCATCCTTCGGACGTTAGACTGATTATGTGTATTCTACTGGATCACAAGACTGAGACTATGCAGGGTACCCCTTTAGGAAGTTAATAATTTATTTTTCCCCTAACGGGACCAGTAGTGGGTGTCTTACTGAGTATGTTTATACTTACCATTTTTATGTTTAACTTTTTCAGGCAAAGATAATAAAGGAGGCAGACCAACGAGAGACAAGAAGGAGGCGTGACTGCCATAGGGAATGTTGTTCAAAATGCTTCCGCTTATGTTTTATTGTTTCCTTTAGGACATGAGACTGTTTAGAAAGTTTTTGTAATTTAACAAAGTTTATGAACTTTTGTTTTGCAAACTGTACTTCTAAAATTTTGGTTGATTGAAATAGGGCCCGAATAAAGATTTCTTTAATGTTATTTGATTTTGATGGATTTTATAAAGACTCATGTTTAAAAGAAGGGTTTTTCTATTAAAGTAATGACCCCAGTTTAGTTCCAAAAGTTGGGTCGTTATACAAAATAAATACAAACCAAAACGTATACTTTATTAATAACAGGTGTTTCATACATTATTTAAATACTTTAACCGAATAACCAATGCTTAACCATTTTCCGAACGCCTTGAATTACCTCACAGTAAATCCTTCAACCTTCTTCTCTACTTTGCTTAAATGCCTGATCCTAGAAGATAGATTTTTAAAATGTAAGTCTAAATGACTTAGTGAGGATTTATGAAAACCTTTCGCAATACCTTTCATAATCATTTCATAAAAATAATATCAAATCATTTAAACATATCGACAAATCATTTCATTTCGTATAAACTTTTCTTTATGCTTAAGAAATCATTTCATTTCGCCAAGGATCCCAAATCGTTCTCTACGCTTGGTTTCATTACCTCACGTTTAGACTTCTGTATCAACAACATTCGAGAAAATACAAATTCATCATTGTTGCTCAGGTCACTAAGCTTTATATGCTCCTTTCAATGCATAAGTCAGCTTCTTATCACCATGTAACCCGTACACCCCATGGTGGCCTTGACTCTTTATGTACACATAAAAGTTAGCATCATCTCAAAGAAATTTAGTATTGAAATCATAATCATCAAATCAAGCTTTAACATTATAAATCATGCTTGAAAACATAACTTTTCATAGAAATCTCTTTGAAACATTCTCATTTGATTTTTTCTTTCAAATCAGTAAAGAGAAATCATAATAAAGTTTTTAAGATAAATTCATTTAAGAGAAACACACTCATAAAACTTTAGTAAAGAAGTTCTCCTTCTTCTTCTCGTGTGGCTAAACCAGCAGCACTTCAACATTTCAACAAAACTCTTATCAGCCCCTCCTTAGTTACCCAAATCCTCTTATAAAAGAGCCTTTAAACGAACTTAGTCATGCATAAACTCTTCTCAGTTCGCCAGCTCCTACTTAAAACTTTACACATGTAAATTTAATATTCAACCTAGCGGTGCTTAAATCCTCAATCTTACATGTTAACCCCTGTCAAATCAGATTTGATATTTTCTTCACTAAACTTTTCTTCTCACCTAACCCAAACCGCGAATAACTTCAACCATTTCTCATAAATAACCTTATCGCGTGGTTATATTTTTACTAAAAAAATGTAATTTCACACACTATTTCTGTTTTTACGCGTACCTCAACTAATCTTACATGAATATATTATTATTTTGTTTCATTTGAGAAATTTCTTTTTAATTTCTAAAATTTCATATTTATGTTGAGAAATTTCTCTTTTTAGGCATTGATTTCAAATTTTAAATCATCTATAGAAACTGTTGTTTCTTCCTTTGGAGTTTGTAAAATTTGTCACAGACTTTTTTCAGAAATTGTTTTCTTCTTTGGAGATGGTTTTGAAGAAGATTCTCCTATTAAAGAATCTCTAAGTGTTTCTAAAATACTTCTTTTTAGATCTTCATTTGAAATATGGTTGATTTTTGAAATAATAAATCATGTTTTGAAGTTAAAACATTTATTTCATTTAAAACACATTTGCATGGGATCTTTGATACAATCACACACTCTTGGTCCCTCATCTGAGGAAGATTGACTTGAAATTTCTAAATCGGTTTCATATGCAATTTTCTGAAATTGAAAGTAAAAAATATAAGATGAATCTAAAGAATATTCTTCTTCGTTTATTTCATGGATCCCTCTTTGTGGACACTTATTGGCATAATGTCCTTTTCTGCATTGGTAATAAAAAAACCTTTTTGCTTTATTTTCCTTTTCTTTGAATTTCCTTTTACTGTTTTTCAGCAGGTTTCTTGTAATTTGGATATTTGTGATACCTCTTAGAGGTATAAGATTTTTTGTACCTACGGGATCTTCTATAATATGTGGGTTTTATATTAAAGTTCTTTGGATGAACTCTTTTTGTAGAAGAACCTGGTTCTTTGACGTTCTCAAATCCATATTGTGAACATAAAGTCTTCATTTCTCTTTTATGAAGATTTGAATGCTTTTCAACTTTAGTTTGAATTTTTATCTAATTGTAGATATCTAGGTCACACTCTATAGTTTTAGAGGTTAATTGAGCATAAGTAAGGCTTTCCCAAGGTATTTTCTCAGGGTGCATTTTGTTGAGAGAGTTGTAGACTCGTTCTACCATGAAGCTTGGAAGTTCGTCGATGAACATTTCTTTTCAATGTCTGGCATTGCAATCCCTGAAAATGTAAATTCTTAACAAAAACATATATTTGTACCATCTAAAGTTTTCCATAGAGGAACATTTTAGATTTTTTTTTATTTTTCTCTGATTGTCTATATTAGAGTCACTTCCTAGGCCAAAGTGTCTATTGATTGTGAATAGAAAAGCTTCTACAACGTCTTTGAAGGGATAAAAGCCCTATGATAGCGGAAGAATTTAAAGAACCGTTACTCACATTAATTTGAGAATCTTAAAATACCAGTACATTGGCAAAATTTTAGAAACACAATTCTAAATAAAAAACTAAGCATGCTTTTAATTTATAGGATATGAGAACTTACTTTCCATGACATCTCTGAATCTACAAATCAATCTCCAAATTGGGGACACCGCCCGTCGAAGACCTTCCTACCCTCTGGGATGAGATTGGTTTGTGAGAACCAATTGGGATGAGAAAAAGTTGAGATATTTGACAGAAACACTTTTCTTTTTGCAAAGAGAAAAAAGTTGGACTTTTTTCTTGATGAATTTGATTTTTTTTTTTAAAAGAAAACTGTTTTCTTCTAGATATTTATCTCTCTTTCATTCTTGTAATAGGAATAGGGTAGGAGAGAATCATGAGATTCTTTTATCAAATCTACTAATTAATTAATAATTAATCAATTATTTAATAATTAATTAAATCATATTGTAACACCCCGAACACTCAGGTAAATTCTTTTAATCAAATTTCTTTATTTTAGGGTTTAAATGTTGGTTGAGTGTTATTTATTCCTTTAACCTGTAAGTGGATAGTTTTTTTAATAGATGGAAAAGAAAAGAAGAGAAAGGGAAAAATATTGGAGAATAATAATAATAATAATATATTATTATTATTAATTGTTATTATTTTATTATTATTTTGTTTTTTTTTAAAAAAAAAGAAAAGAACTTCCCTTCCTCTTCTTCTTCCTCGCACAGTCGCCCCCCACCCTCAAATTTTTCTTCTTCTTCTTCTGCCCTAACTAAAGTCGCTGACCAACTCCCTGACTTTTCCATTTCTGTCTGTTGGCGAGGACGAAACCTCAATTGTCGTTTGTTGACGTAGCGTGCCACCCTTCTCCAATCGTTTTCTTCTTTTTTGTTTACTTAGTAGGTCCATCGCGCGTAACCCCTCGGCTTCACATGTCCTCGTCGGACGTTTCTGTTCTGCCATGCCGCCGCCATTTGCTTCATCCTCGAACCATCCTACTCCGTCGTAGCTTTCAGCTGCGTTTTGGCTAAGTTCCAGTTGCGGCCGCTGCCCTTGCCGCAGAATCCACCTCCTAGCCGTGAATCAAGCCGAGTTCCTCCTTCAAGCAGACTGTCGAATTTCTTTTGCACACTCTTTTTTGTTAGGTTTGGTAGCTACTGCCGTTATTTTTTATCGTGATTGGTTGAAGTTTTATTGATGAAAATGTGAGGTTAGGTTGTAGTTTTATTGGTTGAAGTTTTAGATTCGTTGAATATTTCTGTTTCAAGAAATGTCCAAGTTTTATGGTTCGATTGATGGTTGATTTGTTGATTCAATCATAGGTATTGGGGGTAAAGCTTGATTGTCTTTAGGTCCACAACAATTATTGGTTTTGGTTGGAACTCGATTCATTAACATTGGGTAAGTTGTAGAACTTTTGTAGTGGGTAAATTGAATGACTAAAATCTTCTAGAAAGATGTTGATGTTAGAATTTATGTTCTAAAACTCGTAGTTTGTATTCAAAATTATGTGAAATAAAATCGTTATTGATACTATAATCTGAAAGCCAATGAACTAAATGTTCTGAGGCTATTATGTAGACTTGAACTTTATGTACAGACATAAAAGTGGATCAAGTTCGAGTATATAGCTTGAATAGTCTATAGTATACGAATACGGTTGGGTGCCTTATTCTGGGGACACTATGGATGCGGATCGCTTTGTAGTTAGTACAATCGATGTGATCCTAAATTGTTCATGTAGAGGCATGGAAGTGGAGGTATCTTATGTAAAGAGTTTACATAAGACTGGAACCATATAAATAGTCGCTTTTAGGTTATAACACTGTTGACTTTAAAACCG
>JBBPDI010097164.1:0-11165 GCA_037974545.1 Cucumis variabilis | reverse complement strand
GGAATAATAGGTGTTGAGATTTGACAATTTAATTACATGCATTTTTGCATGTAATTAAGTTATAAATAGGAGTAATTCCAAATGGTTTGAGATCTTTTGTCAATTTAAAATATTTTTAGAAATTATTTTAATTCACTCCAAAAGAAATCTCAACCAAAACATTCCTTTCCAATTCCCTTTTATCTCTCTTATTTTCTTCACTAAATTGGGTCCCACAACCCGATTCTTTGTCCGGAGGATAGTAGGTGAATTCTAGTGGTTGTCTCGAATTGTGTACGTGAAGTAATTTCAAGTTTTCTTGTATTGCTTCAAAGGTTATATTCCCTAAACCCTTAATGTAATAGTTTAGTGTTGTATGTTAATTAGAGGCAATTAGGGTAAATTTTGTATCCGTTTTTCCGCTGTGCTTGCCTCTTTCTATAAGATTCAAGGAAAATATGGATTTACACCTTGAAGACTAAAGATCAAGTGTTGCAAGCGTTTAAATAGTTTTATGCCTTTGTTGAGAGAGAAATTGGTGAAAAGCTTAAGTGTGTTAGAACTAATAATGAAGGTGAGTATTGTGGACCTTTTGATGAATATTGCAAAAATCATTGCATTCGACATCAAAAGACACCTTTTTAGACCCCGCAGTTAAATGGAATAGCTGAAAGATTGAACAGAACATTGGTTGAGAGAGTGAGATGCTTACTATCTGAGTCATAGTTGCCACAGTCATTGTGGGGCGAAGCATTAAATACAATGGTACATGTTTTGAACCTCACACCATGTGTTCCATTGGGATCAGATGTTCCAAATAGAATATGGTCAAGTAAGGATATATCTTACAGTCACCTACGTGTCTTTGGTTGTAAAGCTTTTGTTCATGTACCTAAAGATGAGAGGTCAAAGCTTGATGCAAAAACTAAAGCATGTGTGTTCCTTGGCTATGGCCAAGATGAGTTTGGTTATAGATTATATGCTCAAGTTAAGAAAAAGCTCATAAGAAGTTAAGATGTTGTATTTGTTGAAGAACAAATAATAGCAAACATTGAGAAAATAGATGAACCAAAGTCTAAGCACAGTGATAATCTGATTGATTTGAGTTTAACTTCTTTGACAAAGCCTTCTACACAGATAAAAGATGAGGTTTAGAATGAACAGTTCTTGATACAGATGAGATTCTAAACATGTTGGGGCAAAGGATAGTGTTCAAGAACAGTTAGCAGAAACAGTTATTCCTATAGATGTTTCGCTCAAGAGATCTATCAGAGATCGACGTCCGTCAACAAGATATTTATCTAATGAATGTTTGCTATTGACTGACGGGGGAGAAACTGAGAGTTATAAAGGGGCTATAGAGGATGAGCACAAAAGAGAATGGAATGATGCAATGAAAGATGCGATGGAGTCTCTACATGCAAACCATACTTTTGAGCTTGTTAAGTTGCCCAAAGAAAAAAACTGCATTGAAAAATAAGTGGATTTATAGAATTAAACGTGAAGAACATACCTCAAAGCCATGTTACAAAGCGAGATAGTTGTCAAAGGGTTCGGTCAAAAGAAAGGTATCGACTTTTATGAAATTTTTGCTCCAATTGTCAAGATGTCCTCCATATGTGTAGTTATGGGTTTAACAACTAGTCTTAACTTAAAGATTGAGTGGGTGTACATTAAGACTGCATTTCTTCATGGATTTAGATAAAGGAGTCTATATGAAACAGCTAGAGGGTTTAGAGCAGAAAGGCAAAGAGCATCTAGTGTGTTAATTGAAGAAAAGTCTCTATGGGTTGAAACAGGCATTGAGACAGTGGTACAAGAAGTTAGAGTCAGGTATGGGGGCACAAGGCTATAGAAAAACTATTATTACTCTATGTTGATGATATTTTCATTGTAGGCGAAATGTTTCGAGAATTGATAGCTTGAAGAAACAGTTGATCAAATCATTTACCATAAAGGATTTAGGGCCAGTAAAGAAAGTTCTTGGAATTCGAATAGTTCGAGACAGAGCATCCAAGAAGTTATACATCTCATATGAGCAATATATAGAGAAAGTACTTGAACTTTCAAGATGAGTTAAGCAAAATCAGTTAGTTCTCCTTTACCTAGTCATTTCAAACTGGGCAGTAAACAGAGCCCTTCTATAGATAAAGAGAAAGAGGATATGAGTAAGGTTCCATATGCTTCAGCAGTTGGGAGCTTAATGTATGTCATGGTATGTACTAAACCTGATATTGCTCATGTTGTTGGTGTTGTTAGTCGTCTTATGTCTAATCCAGGAAAACAACATTGGGAGGTAGTCAAGTGCATCATGAGATATTTGAGAGGTACTTCTAGTTTGAAGCTCATATTTGATGATGGAAAGCCAGTACTTGTTGGGTATACTGATTCAGATATAGCAGGGGAATTAGACAACAGAAAGTCTACTTTTGGTTACTTGATGAAATTTGCAGGTGTTGCAGTGTCTTGGCAGTCAAGGTTGCAGAAATGTGTTACACTTTCTACAACTAAAGCAGAGTATATTGCAGCAACAGAAGCATGTAAAGAGATGTTGTGGATGAAGCACTTTATATAGGAGCTTGGCTTTAAGCAACAATAATATGTGATATAATGTGATAATCAGAGTGTTATTTACCTTGATAAGAATGCTTCATTTCATTCCAAAACAAATCATATTGATGTGATATATCATTGGCTTGAGAGGCTTTAAATGATGAATTGTTTAAGCTTGAGATGATACATATTGATCATCATAGATCCAATATGTTGACAAAGAATCTACCAAGAGCGAAGCTTGACTTTTGTTCTCCCACAATGGGAATGATAAGTTCCTCCTCTAAGTGAAATAGGGGAAGATTTGATGGGCTTTTATTTCACTTTGAAGCCCAACCCACAATTTTGTTTACGGTTATTTTTCTTATGCAATTGAAATTAGAAAAAGTGATAGCATCTGACGACAGTGAAATACAATGTGGAAAAATAGAAATAAAGAATTTTGTGCAGTTTCGTTCTTTAGCCTTTTGGGGATCGATATGTAGTTCGATCGAGCTAAAATTTTGACAGTGTATTCTTTGCATGAGGGTCTTCATTCTGAACGATGGAGATTTTGTTTGGAGCTATCTACAGTTAGATTCTAGTAGATAGTTGGCTACCACATATTGTGTGATCTTTCTATTTTTCTTTCATTGTTATTGTTTTTTGTTGTCAGGATTACTATTCTTAAGATATTTGCCTATAGTTGTGACTAGGAAGAACTTTTTGTACCCATTAAAGATTATAGTGGAGATTTTGACTTCGGTCCATGGTTGTTTACTCCGCACATTGAGGGGGGTTTTCCACGTTAAATTCGTTATATCCATACTTTGATAATTATTGTTATTATTGTTGATTAGTATTCTATCAGGTTCACATAAGAGTGAGATAATTGATCCAAGTTAAAGGTGTTTATCCAAACAAGTCATACGTGATGAGGAGCAATGCGCTTACCAAGTAGCCTCTTAGGTGTAATAGAAACTTTCATAGTTAACGTGCCATGTAAGATTACAGAGACTCTCTGTGTTCCTTCCTTAACTTGGTTATACATCCTTTGAACAATACTTTGCATTCCCTCAACACCTAGCAACATATATACCCTCAATCTCAATCCCTTCTTTCTTCGTTTTTAGAGTTTTCTCCTCATTAGCGGTTCCCTCATCTTGTCGTTCCACACTCCGAACTTCCTCTTGTCCTTTTTTCTTAGAAATTCTCACTCTCTTCCTCCCTTTCTTCGACCCCCTTTTCGTTGATTAGCTCTGTTTATAGTGGCCTTCTCGTCTAAAGTTCACTTCCACCCTTTACATGTGTCTACTTATGATTTTTTCCTATCATGCAAGCAACCCACACCCGACACGTGGTCTGAACATCAGTCCATGATTAGACTTTCCATTGAGACGTATACCTTATCTCCTTAGAAAGTCAAACTTCTTCAAATCTCTTTACCCTCTTTATCTCCTCGAGAAGCTGCAAGTCTTTATTTCTCTTCTTAGGGTCGTTTAATTTTGTCAACAGGACACCTAAAGCTTCATAAACGTAAGTGCTTCTTCTCGTACCATTGTGTCAAATGCCTAACCGTTGACATTCAGTATAGGCTTCTTCTTCTCACCACTTGTCTTTATTGCATTGCTTACACCTGTGTGATATACTTATATAGATATTTCTCTTCGCATCACATTTTTCCTTCTTTTGTGTTCTTCCTTGCACACTACACTTACCCGAGTAATTTCTCCACGACGATTTTCCTCAATTAGACTTTCTTCTTTGGGGTCAGATCATGTACGCATACCCCTTCGTCGCAGAGTCTTTGTCACGTTGGTGGCACACGATTGGGGCTTTACACTTCTACCCTAAAATTTTCTCTTGGAATTCTTCTAGAGTATCAATACTAAAAAATCTGGTTGAGGACTCCTATTTATACTAGTTTCGAAATAGCTTAGTCACCCTTAAACCCCCTATCAGCTCACCAACAACTACTCTTAATGGTGCACGTGTAAGCTTAAGGTTTAACTTAATCATGCTTAACTTAATCGTTACATGTGACCCATTAAAAGCACTTAGAAAATTTATGGAAAATTTCCTTACTTCTCGCCAAGTCTTTCTTCTCGCGTAGTACTTTACTCATATAGTAACACTTAAACGCCAAGAAATTTTTATCGTGTAACCTTACTTCAACAAATACATAACTTAAATGCGAACTTCTTATCATGTAGATTGCTCAAAGCACCTTCTTTAGAACACTTAATTAAACTTTAAACCTTTCTTAAGTACAAGTCTCACACACCTATGATGACAGTTAGGCTACATCTTAATAAACTCCTAATTAATCCTTCTTCGAGCTACTTTAATTCTCAGCTCATTCCTAGTATTTAACTAACCTAAAATCCAACTCATCCATGTGTTTCACTGGAAGGCTTAGGAAATACTAAAGTTTAGGGTTTACATTGTTTTGTGTGTTTTTGAAACTTCTTGTGCTTTTGATTCATCTTCCTGACAGACAAAAATGTATAGCAAAATTAATGCTAGGTAAGGTCGTTTTATGACAAGAAATTGTAACTAAATGAAATTATTAGTAACAAGAGTGAGTTATGGTTGCAAACAAAGAAGATTGAAACAAGGAAAATCTTAACGTTTTCGCCTAAAAAAGTATTTATAATTTTTCCTACTCAATATGTTTTACCGTACGTAGTACACGGGAGTAAGGGTCAAACCCAAGGGAGTGCTTGGTGGAATAAAAACCTTTCTTGAAATCAAAGCTAATGAGAAAAATTATTAGTAGACAAGAGAAGATATAAAAAAGTAATGCAAGAACTTAAAGAAGAATTACTTGAACAAGAATCAAAAGAAAATTGAAGGGAATCAACTCAACAAAAACTAGAATTAAACTTCTTAAAAAAAAGAGGTAAGGGCATTGATTTTGGGTTAATCATTATCATGGGGTAAGAAAACAAAGAAAGAAAAGATTTGAGATTTAAAATGATTCTTGGTCAAATTGTTTGGGAGTTCAACTTGCTTAAATCCTCAAAAAAATTTGTACAAGATTCAAGACCTCTAATCGACGAGAAACGAAAAATCATGCATTTGTGAAATTTACTTCTTTAACACACAGTTATTCACCAAAATAATAGGCAATGAATCTTTATCCACGATTATGATTTGGAAAATTATCAAATTCAAAATAAATGTTAGAATCATACAAGGAATTAAATGCAAGATTCTTGGAAAGTAATTTTTCAATCAATTCTTGACTTCATTTTCACAAAATTTGTACATTCCATACTTGAAGGAAATAGTAAATTTAATGCAATCAATTAAAGTTGGCCAACAAAATGATGGTATCAATTTTAATTATGCATAAAAGGAAATAATTATGACAATAACTCAATGATCAATGATTATTATTAAAATTTTGATAAGAACTGTGAAAGCATCTCAACAAAACTCTAACATTAATTTCTGAGAAGAAATAGATATTGCATACAAAAAGGACAAGATGCTTAAAGAATTCAAAAAAACAAACTAAAAGAATCAATTTTTAGAAACAAAATACAGAAAAACTGAAATAATGTTCTTGAAAGAAATTAAAGAAATTTTACAACAATCTTTGACAAAATTAATGAAACCTTCAAAAGATAAGCAAATCTCAATGCCCTTACCTGACAAAGAACTTACCCCTCCATTTAGATCAAGCAAATATACTGAAAATAAATGCAGAGAAATTGGAGAGAAAAACTGGGGTAATTTTATTTCATTTTAGAGGAAAGTTGTATAAGAATCGAGAGGAATTGAATACGGATTAAAATTGGGAGAGAATAGGGTATTTAAAGAAAAATATGGAAGATAACTGCTGCACGCTTTGAAGGAGTATTTTAAAAATAATGTGATTTTTGAAAATAATGACAAAAATAAAGATTGTTTGAGAAAAATGATAAGAATAGAGTGTTTTGACAAACTATTGTAAAAAATAGGTGATTTTTGAGAATTGATGGAAGTTGAGTACCCGGTACACGACTTTCATACCCACGTGGAAGGTGACTAGATTATGAAAGTCGTGTACCAGCTACACGCCTTCCTTAAAAAAATTAAAATATTATGAGGGTTTAAAAAACTACCTATTTTTAGTATAACAACAAATACATAAGTGAAGTTTGTGAAAAATTAATGAAATTATAGTGGAAATTTTTTTTAAAAAAAAATCTTTTGTAATCTCCTACTTTTAAGATTTTTTTTTTTAATATCGATATTGTTCATAGTTTTTTCTTGTTGTGAGGGGAAGATAATATTTAGAGAAAAGAAAAATGAAAAAATTTATTGCGATGTGTTGCATGTCACCTATTTATTTTAATTTCTCTTGTGTACTTTTTATTCAAATGAAAATATCACCAACAATTTTAGACATAAAATCAAATAAATAATTAAAAATCAAATCTTTTAATAGTTTATTGTTGTTAAATTTTCCATTTTTTTTTTTTTGCATACAATTCTTATATAGAATCACCAAAACATATACTTTTTTTTATTAACTTTATCATTAAATTGAAAATACATAGCTTTTGGAATTGTCTTTAAAAAAGAAGTTCGGTCGTTTGACCTAGGTAGCACAAAATTTGTTATCACCTTCAAGATTAACTTAAGTTTTATTTATTCTCACACCTTATAATTGTGATAAAAGAAGAATAAAAACAAACATTTTCAAAACAATATATTGTGTACGTTTAAAAATAAAATCACTTTAAACTAGTGATAATTTTTTCCATTTCATATTTTCAATTATATGTTGTGCAATAGATTGTTTATTTACTAATGTTTGGTATTGCCACTTAAAACAATCTCAAAAAACATGAGTGTATTAATTGGCACTATTAATATCTCCATTCCCTTTTGTTTTTTTCTTTATCTTAACTCTTGTAATTCTTATACTTGGTTCTCTGTTTTTTTAAAAGAATATTATATTTTGATATTATTAAGATTCATACATCTAAATCACGTCATTTAATTTAGCTTCATTTTTAAATAATTAAATTTAAAAAGTTGAATTTTTAATTTATACAACTTTATTAAAGTTTTAGCAAAAATTAAAAATTATATAACACTTAAATTATACAAATTAAGTATTTTCTTCATCTCCCTCTACGACATCATCGCCTTGTCATCATCGCCTACGTTGAATGTGTCTATGATCTGTGTCGGCAACATGCAGTCGTCGAGTTTGCTGAACAATTTGTTCTATATCTTCCATGACTTCGTCACACATTGGCCTGAAAATTTCAAAATTGTTTTCCATGGAGACCCGATGTACATCTTAAACAAAACTATTCTGAACTATTGTAAATAATATAATTAAAAATGTGCATGCTTGTATTAAATTTATAAATCATATTAAAATTATTAGCATGTGATAACAGTAAGCACCATCAAATGTGATGAAGTGTCTGGTAATCGACAAGTACCAAGAAAAGTAGTTATCTGATATTGTCGGCTCGTGTGTTGCTACTACTTCTAAACAAAAATTATTTTGGGAATGTCATGTTGTTATATGCTCTGCATGAATCCTACTCCAATCTTGATCGTGCTTGCCTCTTAAATCAATTTGGTGTAGGCCTTGATCTATGGAGCAAAATTCTAGTGGCATTTGTAGCATACTGAACTATCGCAACACATGATTTGGTTTATGCTTCTCAACGAGATGAAAGCAAATCATAGGACCTATGTATGTCCACACCGCTTGACCATTATGACATTGATGAGGAAGCAATGCCATAATGTGGGGCGTGTATGGTGTCCAATTAATCTGTTAAAAATAGAAACATAAGTAAGCAACAAAAAACATACCTAGACAACATTCGTATAATATTTTACTACTTGAGAGTTAATCAGTCGACCAAATATCATTCGATAGGTCAGCAACATATTTGCGGACAATTTTGATGAAGGTATAACACTGCTCCATCTAATGTGAGAAAGAAATCATTAATAAGTTATAAATACTGTAAATTTTATTAAAAAAAATAATATGTACATAAAAGAATACCTGAAACTCAAAGGTCGACCAACTGACACTTATAGTGGTACTTGTGGTGCCACAATAGGAAATTTGTAAACGTCTATACTTGCAGCAATATTAATGGGCCAGCAATCTCTAAAGATTGATCCTACATTATTCACTCGACACAATTCCCTATGCAACCATGTGAGGCATGCAGCATCCTAAGCGTATCTACCAGCCTGGTCGAAATAGATTAAAAGTGGAAGAAACATACAGTGGACAAAGGTGTTTAATTTGTCGGCAAATAGAAAGCCTCTGATCAACTACATAATGTATGCATGAGCGTATCTCTGAACGCTCACTACATCATCATCCAGTGGCAGTTCTGTGAACTTTTCTACCAACCATGGAAGACTCAACCGTTGACCTTTCATGTCAAGCGGAAGAACTACCAAGTAATCCTCACAGAGTACCTTCCAAACATATAACAATGATCTTACCACAGGCTCACCATCCACAGGTAACTCTAACTGAACTACAACATCCTATAGTGTGATCGTGCATTCTCCACAAGACATATGAAATTTGTGGGTCTCTAGTCTTCAACACTCGACCATAGCAGTAATCAAGTGCCAATCCAACTGCATGAATCCTATCTGAAAAACCCCTAGAAATCTAGTAGCCTTTAAATATGACACAATACGTTGATCAAATGGGATCATGTGCTGGGACGCTGCCTCTCTCTTTCGACAACTTAAAACAACTGTGGAGAAGGTCTTCCATACAGACTGTGAACGATGGAACGACTGTAAATTTGAGTACAGACATGAGTGCTCTCCTCCGAGCCTATTGATGTCAAACAATTTGTGGCTCTTACGCTTACTAGCACGTAACCCCCAGTTGCAACCATTACTCCACTATTTACATCAAACATTTCACAAATTTTGGTTCGATTCGACTACAACAACTTCGTAGTGTTGTGTCACACAATACTTCTTAACGGCCAACTGAAGATCTTCCTTGCAGTCAAATATCATCCCCTTCTGAATTAAACAAGATGTGTCTACATATACATTCCTATCTGCCAATATAGAGCCTTGTTCACAAACAGAATTTGCAATGTCTCAATCTATTTGTGTAAATATCTTAGAGGGGATCACTTCATTCTCTTCCTCTTTATTTTCTTCATTACCAAATAATTCATTGATTTCTACATCTATACCATTATCTCCATCATTACCAGATTAAAAAATAACTAAATCTTCAGGTCGCAACAACATATTTAATTAGTTGTTAAATATGAAGACCACCATCAGTTTAATGTATTTATTTATTATAAAACGTCAATTTCAATAAACTATCATTTAAAAGTTTGATGGTTTGATGGAAACAACAAGCAATCCATAGACTTATATGAAACAACATGAAACAAATTGGATCGTATCTTGATTAAAATAAATAAATTTCTTAAAATGTGTTTAGAAAAAATATAATTAAAAAAAGTATATAATCAAATGTTTGTATGAATTTTATGAATATATCATGATATATTACATAAGCTAAATATATCTTGAAAGTCGACTATAATCACACATTTTCGAATGTCACTCATATACTTTCATAACTAAAAAAAATATAATGTTTATCAACTATATGGTTAATTTGAAGAAAGTTCAATGAATAATATATTAATTTTGCTTCTGTGAAACTATTAATAATTAAAAACAAAATTAGATATTTACTAATCTTATCCATAATAATTTTTTATTTATCTACTAAAGTACTATCTCTCTAGACATTAACTAATTCTTTTCTCCTAAAAGAAATACTTTTAATCCTTATAAATCGTTTAAATTTAATTTTTATTATAATAAAATGTCAAAAAATATATTCTTATCTTTTTATATAATTGATTCGATACTCCTTTAAATCAAACTTATGGTAATTTATACTTGCATACTCATAATATATTGGGCATAGGGTATTTTTTGTTAGGAAAAGTAAAAAAAAATTGCTCTAATTTTAGAAATATGGTTCATTTATCCTTAAAGTCAACTTTTCTTTTACCGATAAACACAAAAGGAAAAAAAACAAAAACAAAATTTAATATCATCCCAAAGATTATTTGAATGACTTTTGTTTCATTGCGATACATGACTTCATTTGTTATCTCACAATTATTATACTATATATATTATTAATTAGTACTAAAAATGACATCTACAATAACTACAAAAGAAATTAGAAAATAACGTTGTTATTTGTAATTTGGGCTTTTAATTAATCTTTATTATTACTATAATCTTAAAGCCAATAAATTAAAGACCCGAGGCTATTATATATATTAAACTTGAACTATATGTAGAGACATAAACGTAGATCAAGTTGGAGTATATAGCCTAAATAATCTATAGTATATGAATACGGTTGGGTACCTTATTCTAGGGTCACTTTGTAGTTAGTACAAATGATGTGATCCTAAATCGTTCATGTAGAGACATAGAAGTGGATGCATCCTATATAAAGAGTTTACATAAGACTGAAACCATAGAAATAGACATTTTTAGGTTATAACATCGTTGACTTTAGTAAAAATCGACTATTTCATTTATAGATATCCATGTAACTTAATCTTAATCCTGAGCTAACTATGAACTTCTGTTCACAC
>JBBPDI010097161.1:0-11166 GCA_037974545.1 Cucumis variabilis | reverse complement strand
TCACTATAGATATATTTGTGTCCATTTGATAAAACCACGATCAGTAAGTTAATCCTTCACAGGTTGTTTGTAACCTTGGCTGGGTCAAAATACCGTTTTACTCCCAAGGATACATCTTGTTCCTTAAGTGCCACTAATCCATTATTGAACAACTAGTTTAAGTTCCAACCTATAAACTTAATCCCTCTTGGGCCAATGATAGGATGGGGCTCCTCGTTCAAGTCTTGGATTTAGTGCTTAAGAGAACAACATATCTACTAACCCTAAAGCGGGTATGAGTGAATTTCGTCTTGCACCGTATGTTTCCAGCTATCCACCCAATTTTTCCCCTGAAATGGGAGGCTTATTGGGTTAACGCTAATGAGTTGCTCTCACCTATGCAGATCTAAGGATAATCTCGTATGAACAGGAGTTCATAATTAGCTCAGGATTAAGATTAAGTTACCTAGGTCATCAATAATCGAGATAGTCAATTTTAAACATAAATGGTGTTATAACGTAAAAGTGACTAATTCATGGTTTAGTCTTATGTAAACACCTTACATAAGATGCTCCCACTTTCATGTATCTACATGAACGATTCAGGATCATCTCGGTTGTACTTACTACAAAGCGGGCTGCATTTATAGTTTTTCTAAATAAGGCGCCCAACCATTATTTATATACTATAGACTATTTAGGCTATATAATCGAACTTGATCCACGTTTATGTCTACACATAAAGTTCAAGTTTACTCAAAAATAGCCTCAGGACTTAGTTTATTAGATTTAAGATTATAATATTCAATTTCTTAATGAAGACTTTATTTAACAGAATATGATTATAAACTAAGAGTTTTAGGACAAAAAATTCCAACAATGAACCCCTCGGGTTGACACATAAAGATACTCTCTTCAAGATTGCCATTAGAAAAGTAGTCTTGAAATTCATTTGCCATATTTCATAATCATAAAAAGTGGCTATGGATAAGAGAATCCTTATAGACTTTGACATAGCAACAGGGAAAAAAGTTTCCTCATATTCAACCCCTTCCCTTTGGGTATACCCTTTTGCTACAAGACTAGCTTTGAAGGTTTGTACCTTCCCACCTGAATCTTTTTTCTCTTATAGATCCATTTGCACCCTATAGGTTTCATCCCTTTAGGTAGATCTACAAGCTCTCACACTGAATTGAAGTACATAGACTCCATTTTAATGTTCATGGCTTTGAGCCATTGGTCCTTGTTTGTTTATAGGACAATGGATTTTCAATGCCATTATCTAGTATGACAACCCGAGTTTTGGTTAAATCCAAGTAACGATTAGGTTGTGATGCAATTCTTCTACTACGTCAAGGCATTCTCAACGATTGAGAAGAATGAAAGACATGATGTGCTGGTTTCATCAACTCTTGATTGAGAAGGATGAGACCGACCCGATGTGTTGGTTTCATCAACTCTTGATGAGGGACCAACTTCATCAACAACCCTTGTCGATTCATTAGTAACTTCACTTAATACTAATTTGCATTTGTGGTCTTCTTCCAAGAAAGTAGCATTTGTAGATACAAACATTCTATTTTCTTGTAGATCGAAGAATAGAATACCTCTCGTTTCTTTAGGGTAACCAACAAATTGGCATAATCTTGAATGTTTTTCTAACTTCTTGCAATTTTTCACCAACACGTGAGTTGGACAACTCCATATCCTGAAGTGACTTAAACTAGGTTTATGTCCTCTCCATAACTTGAGAGGTGTTTCAGGAACACTCTTTGAGGAAACATGGTTCATGATATGAACTCTAGTCTCTACTGCATACCCCAAAACGAGCTACGTAATTGAGCATAACTCATCATTGAACGAACCATGTCTAACAAGGTTCTATTTCTCCTTTCTGATACACCATTTTGTTGAGTTGTACCAGGTGCTGAGAGTTGGAATTAGATTTCATGTTCAATCATATAGTCCTGAAATCTCAAATCCATGTACTCTCTACCTCGATCAGATTGAAGTATTTTAATCTTTTTACTTAATAGATTTTCAACTTCAGCCTTATACTCCTTGAACTTTTCAAGAGCTTCAGACTTATGCCCCATTGAGTATAAATAACCATACCTAGAATAATCATCTATAAAAGAGATGAAGTATTCAAAACCTCCTCTAGATTTTACATTCATTGGACCACAGAGGTCTGAATGTATAAGTTCTAATGGCTCTTTGGCTCTATAACCTTTTCCAGTAAAATGTCTTTTAGTCATCTTTCCTTCAAGACAAGATTCACATGGAGGCAGTGAATCATCTTCTAACTCATTTAGAAGTCTATTTTTTACCAATCTTAATATCCTATCGAGATTAATATGACCTAATCTTAAATGCCAAAGATAGGTATTGTTATTAGGAGAAATTCGTTGCCTTTTATTTTGAGTATTAGTAGTTTTAAACATCTGCTGATTTAAAATTTCTTTTGCTTCATTAGGTCTTAATACATACAAGTTGTCTTTAAGCTTAGTTGAACAAATATGTATACCATTCTTCAAAATGAACGCTTCATTCAAAGAAAAGGTTACAGTATATGATTGTTCAATAAGACAAGAAATATATATAAGATTTCTTTTAATCTTAGGAACTATGTACAAGTTTTCTAAAAACAAGAATCTATTTTTTAAAGACAACTTAAAATCTCCCACTGTACGAGCTAAAATGACATCTTCCGCTCCAATTTTGAGTGTCATCTCACCCTCCTCAGCTGTTTAAAGGAACTAGTTTCCTGTAAAGAAGAGCAAACATGGCTAATGGCTCCTGAATCAAGTATCCAGGCGTTTTGGTCATTCTTCCCTAAACATATTTCTAAGACAAGTAAATCATATTTACCTTCTTTTTTATTCTTCTTAAACATCTCTTGAAGGGAGTCCATGATCTGGCGTGGAATGATCATGGTCTCACATTTCTTGCTTAGTATGTCAGACGTACTGGACAAGAGATCGACGCAGACCTTGTCATTGGCCTTTGTCCAATGGTTATGTGGATCTCTGACATTCCGAGATGCATTTCAAGCAGAGAAAGGAGGGCATTCCTCTATTAAGATGAAGTGTAGATCATCAAGTACCAGAATCATATTCAGGTTTGAATTTCATATCACATAATTCATGTCGATTAAGTTTTTGTTTCTAAGCATTTGAATGTTTGAAGAAGACATACTGAAACAATCAATTGACCGTATTAGTTATCTTTGACTTAACTCATTGCACAAAATAATCGAATCAATTTAGCTTACAAGCAATCAAAGAACCCTAATCAAACAAATTATTAGTTTTTGCAACGATCCTTCAGAAGTTTAGAGCAACAACCACCGAAGGGTGATAAGCTACTTCTCTCCTAAATTAAGATAATTTTAGGTAATAACTAATACCAGAATAACTCATATTACTATAGTTTTTAGCTACCATTGTTCAGTCAATGATTCATTGACTAACTTAATTCATCCCGTAAGTGTGACTACCATTTTCAGATCCCAGAGGTATGCTTCAATAGGCTCCAGAAAGGAAAGACAACTGTTAAAGATTAACCTAAGAAACCTATCCATTTCTGGAGTTTGTATTGTTCTGACTTCTATAATGAGGCCTTCAAAGAGATGGTTGCTCTAGGACGACACACAGGGAGATCATAGAAATCTCACGGTGCAACCTAATGGAAGAGACTGTAGGATATATTGACAGGCATCCTTCTCCCACTTACTATGAACATTTCTCCTATTCACCTTGTTATTGATCCATACAAACACTTTTTGAAGGGAGGCCGCTCCCAGGGTGACACGAAGCCGAGTATGAATCTCACGTGTGAATTCTTAGGAACGTGAGAGCTAAAAATTGATATATCATATATATCATTTTTCTCCCACTAAAATGTTCTATATTAATTTAGGGTTTGTTGTACTTAGCTAAATTTTGGTTGAATGTATCTATCGAAGTCTATTCTTATTATAACTCTTATAATAAAAATTTACTCTAAAGTTTCTTGGTATATTAAACCATTTAATTTGCTTAGTGGCATCTCATGCTTAATAGAAATAAGGTTAATTCAACGTTGGTTCCTGCTCAGTTCCCAGATAGAAGGTTTTTTGTAAATCGTCAACTTAAGTACCCCCAGCCTTAAACAAAACTTTATCGATGGAGTTCTTTTATAACCTTAAATTTTATTTACTCTTAAATTTTCTAGGTGTATTAAACCATTTAATTTACCTAGTGGCATCTTATGCTAATAGGAATAAGATTAATTCAACATCGGTTTCAGCTCAGTTCTTAGGTAGGAGGTGTTCAGCAAATCGTCAACTTAAGTACCTCCAGCCTTAGACAGAACTTTACTGATGGAGTTCCCTTATAACCTTAAATCCTATTTGTCCTACTTAGTTTCATTAAACTAAAAGTAAGACATAATTCTAATCCTATTAGAATTAATGTGAGCTTAGGTCTATTTAATTTTAAACAATTTAAAATTAAATCAAATTAATCCTAAGATCCTATGTTTGCATGCAACTCTTTATTATAGGTTGACGGTTACTAATTATCAAATTTTATAACTATTATAAAATTAATTAATTGGTCCTATAATATGCATACTATGGTTTCATTAATTAAAACAAATTTTAATTAAAAAATAAATCACGCAACATACATAACATTACATTAATATAACAATTATATTAATCTATGGATGTAATATGCTCAATGCAAATTGATTTTCATCTTAATTAATATAACATTTATATTTAAAAAATACATAAAAATCAATCAAGCATACACAAGACATTAATTTAAATATAACAAATTATATTTATCTAAATAATGTCATGCATTATGCTTATCCAATTTCATATATTTAAAACATCAACATATTTTAAATAACTCATGAAATTCAAAATCATGCATTAAAACCATATATTATAACATTTATAATATATAAAAATGCATGAACATGCTTAATCTAAGGTCAGATTTATTTAAATGACATTCATAAAGCATTTAAATAGCAACCGGACCTGTAAAATTGGTCCCTAGGATAAAATGAAGCGATAAATTACATTAATTAAACCTTATAGTATCTTAAAACTACTTCAAAGCTCAAAAATCGATCTTAAAACCTTCAAAAACTTCAAACTGAGCCTAAAAACCTTGTACTGCCCAAAATATGAAGAACCAACACAAAAATCAAATGAACTAGTGTTGTGACAAATATTGAACCACTTAAATATATCTTATTCTCAATTCATATCATGCATATGTTTATTATTTTTATAGTTTTATGCAAAATATAAAAATAGAATCAGATACAAACCCAATGACACGAAAATCACCTAAATCGGAGTTCAAACCTGAAAAACGGGCAAAACAAAAAAATTTGGGGCATTTTAGTAAATAAATCATTGACATGTGTCATTCAACCACTCGCACGCTCCTCATGTTCTCTGCTGAAGTTATCATGTCGTCGACCATCTCCTTCACATGCAAACTCTCTCTCTCTCTCTCTAAATCAAACGCATCTTCACAGAAACTCTTGCCATCGAACAACATATACTTACAAACTCGGTTACATAATTACAATGCCCAAAACAGCAGACCCTTACATCAATCATATTAACAAAAAATTATAATTTAAGGTGTCAAAATCAAAAACATCTATTTTGCAAACCACATTCATAATGCAAAAAAAAATCTCACCTAACCAATGAAAATTTTAAAATTTCCAATTAAAATTAGAGATGACTCTGATACCAACTGAAGGCATAAAAGCCCTATGGCAGAGGAAGATTTTATAAAACTAATCCTTAATTTAATTTGAAAATACCAAAATACCAGTACATTAGCAAAAATAATTAAGAAACTGGTTTTCTTATTAAGACTTAAAGGTTAAGCATGCTATAGATTAGAGAAAGAAAAACTTACTTCTTTGTCATTTCCAAATCTACAAAATAAATCTCCAAATTGGGACACCATCCGTTGAAGACTTTCCTATCTTCTGGGATGAGATTGGTTTGTGGGAACCAATTGGGATGAGAAAAAGTTTAGAGATTTTTTAAATAAACTCTTTTCCAGAAAAGAAAAATTATTAGTTCCGTTGATCGATTAATTGATTAAATAAAACAATTTTCTTTTACATATTTATAACTCTCTTTTCTTCATGGAGTAGGAAAGGGAGTAGGAGAGAATCATGAGATTCTATAAATTTAAAAAAATATTAAATTAGTAGAAATTTCAAATCTACTAATTAATTAACTATTAATCAATTAGTTAAATCATATTTAATTAATATTTCATTTAAATCTTATTTAATGAATATCTCTCTAATGTCTAATTATAGTTTTATATTAATTTAATTAAATAAAATAAAACTAAGGGGGAATTTTTAAAAATAGTAGATTTTATAAAATATTTACAACTTATAGGAAATTCTATCGCTGATAGTCGTTGATATGCTATAGTGATAGAAGAATACTAAGGGAGAATTCTATCGCTGATAGTCGTTAATTAATTGAAGAATTAATTAATAGTTAAATTAAATATCTTATATTTAACTTAAATTAAATTTGAATCATATTAAAATATAAGTTTCTCTCATAACCAATAATTTTAATATGAATCCAATTCACATTAAATTAATATTTGAACTCATTCAAATGTTTTATTTTTCATAAATTAATTTTGAATGATATTCAAAATTAAATTTATATAATAAGATTTGACAAACTTTATATTATAATGTATCACTATACATTAAACCAATTTCCAATGTAAATTTGAACATATCAAGTTACAACCAATATAAGTAAATCTCATTACCCTTTACGAGCTAGAAAGAAGACCTAATAGACCTACAAATCAGAAGCTACAACGATATGAGATTAATCGGTTAAACTCATTAACCACATTAATCAATATTCGTTAATTGTGTATACACTCCACTAAAGACTCACAACCGAACTTTTCTCATTGTAGATATATTTCTGTGTATACACTCCTTCTTGGATGGATGTACAACTCCATGGTACCAGAAGTTGCACTTCAGTTAATGGGATTCGATATTGTAAAAGATCTTTGGGAGGCTATTTAAAATTTATTTGGAGTTCAATCAAGGGCGGAGGAAGATTTCCTACGCCATACCTTCCAGACTACTCAAAAAGGTAATTAAAGGATGGAAGATTATTTGAGAATAATGAAAACTAATGCAGATAATCTTAGCCAAGCGGGGAGCCCTGTGCCTCTTCGTTCTTTAATTTCACAGGTGTTGTTGGGGCTAGATGAGATATATAATCCAGTTACTGCAGTAATCCAAGGGAAACCTGATATATCTTGGTTGGATATGCAATCAGAGCTTTTGATTTTTGAAAAACGTCTTGAACATCAAAACTCTCAACGAAATTCAAGTAATGTTGTTATTTCTGCCAACATGAGCTTAGCTCAACTGGCACCTATATGTACCTATGGATAAGAGGTCTCGGGTTCAAAGATTGTAATCTGCCAGTGAATGACAATGACGAGCTTATTTTTTGTGAATCTTGTCAACTTGGTAAAGCTCATAACCTTCAATTTAGTCTTTCTCAAAGTCGTGCAGCAAATAGCTTTGATCTTGTTCACTATGACTTATGGGGGCCAGCTCCAATGACCTCTACGGATGGTTATAAATATTATGTACTATTTGTCGATGACTTTAACAGGTATAATTGGATTTATCCTCTTAAGCAAAAGAGTGGAGCTTTTGAAGTGTTCAAACACTTACTTACATATGTAAAAATACAGTTCTTAAGAACATTGAAAGCATTTCAATCAAATAATGGCAGTGAGTTTATTAAAATTCATAAATTTTGCAACGAAATGGGAATTATATCTCAGTACTCATGCCCCTATACATCTGCTCAAAATGGACGTGTTGAAAGAAAACACCGTCATGTTGTTGAAACTTGATTGACATTATTGGCTTAAGGATCCTTACCTCTCCATTTTTGGTGGGACGCATTTTTGACACCAACTATGCTGATAAATACAATGCCTATGCAGGTATTAAAAGAAAAATCACCATCTAAAACACTTTTTAAACACAAACTGAACCTTACAAATGTAAGAGTTTTTGGTTGTGCTTGTTTTCCTTGCTTAAGACCATATCAATGAACTAAATTTGATTTTCATTCTAAAAAATGCCTTTATCTTGGCCCAAGTCCATTACATAAAGGCTTCAAATGCCTTACCCCATCTGGAAAAATCCTAATTTCTCGCCATGTTCGATTTAATGAAAGAATTTTTCTTCCAAAAATTTCTTTTCCATAAATACACCCAAGTCAGACTCTTCTTCTTCATCACTTATCAGGCCCACCAATCTAATTTTTCATTAACCCAAAATCAACTTCCACACCTTACCATCTATTCCTATTAAGCCCAATCCAATCTCATCATCTAATGGCCCAAACTCCTCTCCTAATTCGTTAAATCAATTCATTATAAATTCTTTCATTAATCAATTTATTTTGCCTCCACCGAACCATTCTCCTTCTTCACCACAAACATGTTTCTCATCATCCCAACCGACCCACTCTCCCTTACCTCAACTACCCCAATCTTTTTTATCCAATTCAGACCAACCATCCTTACCTCAATCGGCCCATTCTTCCTTAACAACCACGACCTATTCCCAATTGACTACTCCCCAATTTCCAATAATCTTATCTTATCCAAATGCCGAAAATTCAGCCTTATCACCTTCATCCTCTTCTGTAAATTCCTCATCTAACCTCCTGCCGATAATCATCAACTCTCTCTTCAAATCCAACCTATCACCTTACCATCTCACCCCATGGTAACTCGAGCCAGTGTTGGAATCTTCAAACCAAAAACCTTACTCTCATCCTCCATTACAGATTGGACTTTAACTGAGCCAACAAGGGTTAAGGATGCCTTGGCTACTCCATATGGAAACAGGCTATGGATGAAGAGTACATGGCATTTATTAAAAATGGAACATGACATCTTGTTCCTCCATCTCCTAATCTAAATATTATTGGCAGTAAATGGGTTTTTCGTACCAAGAGAAATTCAGATGGTTTGGTTCAAAGATATAAGGCTCATCTAGTGGCCAAGGGGTTTCATTAAAATCTGGGTGTTGATTTTTTTGAAACATTCAGTCCGGTTGTTAAAGCTTCAACTATCCGTGTGGTTCTTAGTCTTGCTATTTCAAGAGGTTGGAAATTATGTCAACTAGACTTTCATAATGCCTTCCTAAATGGCTGTTTATCTGAGGATGTTTACATGGCTCAACCATTTGGGTATGTTAATTCTACCTTTCCCAACTATGTATGTAAATTGGACAAAGCCATATATGGCCTCAAGCAAGCACCTCGGGCTTGGAATTCTGCTCTTACTAATGAACTTATTCAACTTGGGTTTCTTAATTCAAAGTCTGATTCCTCTCTGTTTATATTCAAATAACATGGCTGTATAATATTGCTTCTAGTTTATGTGGATGATGTTGTGGTAACTCGAAATGATTCAACTATGATGAGAGATTAATTAGTTCCCTTGATGCCAAATTTGCCTTAAAAGATCTGGGTCTACTGCACTATTTTCTTAGGGTCTAAATTCACTATCTTGAGTCTGGATTTATCATAAATCAAGGTAAATATGTTGATGATTTGTTACATAAACTTTAACTTACAGATTTAAAATTAGCTCCATCCCCAAGTGTGTTAGGCAAGCACCTATCCATTACTGATGACACACCTCTAACTGACCCGTTTATATATTGTAGCACACTTGGAGCTCTTCAGTATCTAACAAACACTAGACCAGACATATCTTACATAGTGAATCATCTTAGCCAGTTTATGCAGAAACCCACTGATCTTCATTGGCAAGTTGTTAAACATATACTTCGATATGTTAGTGGCACAAAAAACTATGGTCTTTTATTTCAACCCAACACTGACATGTCTATAACTGCTTTCTCAGATGCTGATTGGGCCTCTAATATTGATGATCGTAAGTAGCGTATTGTGTTTTTGTTGGCAATAACTTGGTGTCTTGGTCCTCTAAGAAACAAAGTGCAGTAGCCCGCTCAAGCACAAAATCTAAATATCGAGCCCTAGCTCATGCTGCGGCAGAAATTATTTGGCTCCAACAATTGCTCTCTGAAATTGATATTTGCAATAATTCTAAGCCTGTTTTATGGTGTGATAACTTAAGTGCAGGATCTCTTGCAACTAATCCTGTATTCCATGCCAAAACAAAGCATATTGAAATTGATGTGCACTTTGTTCATGACCAAGTACTTTGTGGAAAGCTTGAAGTTCAGTATATACCATCTTCGGATCAATTGGATGATTGTCTCACCAAGCCTCTCACTCATTCTCACTTCCAATGTTTAAGAACCAAACTCGGTGTAATTGAATTACCCTCTCGTTTGATGGGGAATATTAAGGAAGATGGCCACATCACCCGCACTCTCAGACCCCTTATTAGTGCCAAGTCACATATAAATGCTAAATCCACACAGCCATGTCACAACCATCCAGAAACTTCTACTTGTTGAAGAATAGTTAGAGCAATATTATTTCATTCACTTAATTTGTTACACATGTATCAATTTTATTGGTTGTCTGTAATTATCCTTATTTCTTTGTGCCCTCTATTTAGGATTTTTCAACTGTATATATATTTGTTACCTTCTTTCTGTTGAAGGTAGAAAATAGAAAACGCTTAAATATACTTTTTTCCGCAAAATCTCATTTCTCTATCTTTTTGTAGATTCATGTGATTGAAAATCACTAAAGGATGGAAGCTGATCGATCTATTTTGGTTAGCTATTTTCGTAAATATTTAGATCAAATTTATCATATAATGCAAACAAATCCCCTTTAAAGTACTAACAGTGATGATGACTTAACTAAAGCATGGCATTATATTTATACATTTTCTCTTTGTTTTTATTCAAATACATAAATATATATATAGAAGGAAAAAAATCAAAATTAATTTTACAATATAATAATGAGGTATGGTTTAAATACAAAATTTCCTACAAAATGGGCAAGATCCATGCAAGTGTAGCCATTGGTCTATGCAACCAACATGAAAGAAATGGTCACAATTTGGAAGTATCCTACCAATTTCTCCATCTTCAAATTCCTGAAAAATGTGACCACAAAAA
>JBBPDI010097148.1:0-11167 GCA_037974545.1 Cucumis variabilis | reverse complement strand
TCTCGAGACTGGGGCTACGAAACCGCGAACAGAGACAGATACGGGCCGGTTTCGAGCAGGATGGACAAACGGGTCTTTTGGAACTGGGAAGAACATCCGCCATTGCTAGGTTATGAAAAATCTTGGATTGATGACGATTTGGGTGGGGATTAAGGAGGTTTTTAGGGTTCACGAATCGTATTGGAAATAAAAAATGAATCATCCTTCTCAGCGGCGCGTCGACGGGCATTCATACTGTGAGGAAGAGATGTTCATTTGGGGACCCAGCCCGAACAAGGCTACTAAAGAGAAGGGAGTGGGATTATTTTGGGGGGTTTTAACTACTCACGTGATATACCATATTACTCTCGCCTAAAATGATATAAGAGACTTCTTCTTCTCAAAGCTTCGAT
The DNA here is from genome assembly GCA_037974545.1 of Cucumis variabilis. Lineage (NCBI taxonomy): Eukaryota > Viridiplantae > Streptophyta > Magnoliopsida > Cucurbitales > Cucurbitaceae > Cucumis > Cucumis variabilis. The sequence goes on along the minus strand of JBBPDI010097148.1, from coordinate 10,775 downwards.
CTTTATTATTAATTATATATTAAAAAAGAGAGAAAAATGAAATAAGAAAAGTGAACAATATCCTATAATGTGATTAATTCATACTAATATTATAATTAAAATTACTCCTTAATTATTTTTCTTTCGATGATTTTGTTAAAAAAAATTTCTCTTCCGAGTTTCTATCTCTCTTTCACTTTCCCATCTTTTCCTCCCTCCATTCTTTCTTTCGTTTTGCATTGTTTTCATATATTCCACTTAATTTATTAAAATATACTTATTATATTTTAACAAATTTGCATTGATTTTCATATAATAGAAGTTAATGTGCAAAACCTTACTGTGACTTAAACTGTTTTTTATTTAAATAGATCACTATATACTCATGTATATTTAACATAATATTTGATAATAATGTATGTTTGCATATTTTTCATTGTATTTTAATTTTGGTAACAAATTTTACATTAGATGAAAATACAAATTTATATCAATACAATTAGAAAAAGGTATTGCTAATGATCATATTTTATATATACGATATAATATATGATATATTATGTGTTTGTTGCTTAATGTTTAATGATATTTAATATATACTGTAACATATATGAAATATTATGTGTCTGTTGTTTAATTATATATTTTGTGTGTGATGGCTTAATACTTAATGATATATGATATATATTGTAAATTATATGATATTTTTTATGTTGTACATTTGCATAATGCACCATTGATCCTAAAAGGAAATAAATTGTCCATAGTTCAAAAACTTAACAAATAAGTTCATTATATATTGTATACTATATTACATAATTTAAGAAAGAGAATTAATTACATGAAAATAACCATCATAATATTCAACAATTTTGGTCATACATGACAAGAAAATAACATAGGTATATATCAATATTATTCATATCAATATAACTGTCTAACTTGGATCTAAGAATATTGTATAAGTCTTTAAAAAACATAAGTTCATTCACTCATATTTTGAAAATACTATAACGAATGTAGTTGTTGGAATCATTAAAAAAACCATCGAAATATACATAAATTTTTTCCATATATACCTGACAAGAAACAATAGAACTATATGAGTCACTAAATATGCATTATTGTATATATACATATGTATATACTGATAATATCATATGTGTATACAATGGTAAATAATGAAATTATATGTGACAAAAGTTATGTAATATTGAAAATATGCAGTTGTATATATCTATATTATATGTTGACGACACATTTAAGAAAAAAAAAGTTTAATGAAACGAATATACACTAACGCTAATAATATAAATGTACGTGTCACAACTTATGTATTATTAAAAGCATGCATATGTATATATCTGATAAATCACATAAGAGAATTAGATTACACAATGGTATGTAAATTATATATTGTTCATGGAGCCTTTACTAAACAAAAAAAATGAATAAGATGGCCGAAATATGTCGTAATGAATTAAACAAAATACAATTAGCGTTAGAGTGTAATCTAACGAACAGAAACATTTGATAAACAAAAAAATTAAAGACATGACCAGAAGGCAGAACTCACTAGACGTAGTGATTAGGAGGTATATTTATGGTAACTCGTTATACGAAAATAAAAATAAATAGAAAGGATAAAGAAACAGAAAGGAAATTTTTTTTTGAACTAACCGGATAGACTTAAAGGAGACGGAAAGGGGAAGAACACCAAACAGACAAAGTGATCGGAGAAAAAAATTTGATATTGAGTTGATTATGAAACTAAAAACAGTTAATTTGTAGAAATAATTAAATATACTATTACCATATTAACTAAGAATTTATACCATATTAAAAGTATACCTACATTCAATGATATCCTAATAATAAATACAAATATAAATGTGGATTATTTATTATAATAATTATGGAAGTTATAATTTATATAATGATTTTGGTATATATAATTAAGGTAATATTTTCTACATATTTTTAAAAATCAATTATATTAAATATTGATGTGAAGGTTAAAATGATTTTAAAAAAACACAAAATCTTACTCAAGATAATAGATAAAATTTTAGAATATTAGTGAAATTTGATGTCTGAACTAGGTGACTTTTTCTAAATTTTTCTTATTTTTTTTAGCCATTGACATTTTAGGGTCGGGGACGGAGAACAAATTCTCGGCTCCGATGCCAATGTACATGTATATATATATATATATATAGACACACACACACTTATTTATATTTAATTATAAAAAGAAAAAAAAAGAATAGAAGTGGTGAATATTTTTCCTTGAGGAACCTGATCCTCGAGAAAATAGGGATGGAGACGGAGAGTGGCATCCCCGACCCCACCCCACCCGTGGACATCTTTACTCTGATGTCTCTCGTAGGAAGGGCAAATTAGATACAAACGAGTGAGTTTTAAGAATATTTGGGAAATTGCCAAAAATAGAATAAAATTTGGTTAATTTTCATAAATATAACAAACAGTCAAAATATTTACGACCTATGTAACAAAATGAAAAAACTCCTTAAGTTAACCGTTCTTTTAAAATATTTCAAATTTGCCCTTTCATTTCATCGTTTTTCTTCCTCTTCTGTGATTTTTTTTCTCTCTATCGCCTTTCTTCTCTTCTTCTCCCATTTTTCTTTCTTCTTCTCCCATTTTTCTTTTATTTTTTTCAAACGGTTATTTGGTTCAAGATCATGTACCAAATATAAAATATCTATTTTTTTAAAACTCTTGATTGTTAAGATCGTCTACCAAATATAAAAGATTTTGAAAAAAAACATTGTTTAGATTTGGTCCAAATCTATACAAAAAAATAGTCAAATCTAAACGATCGTGTATCAAATAATCTTAAAAAAATCGTTTAGGTTTGGATAGTCAAATTTAAACGATCCTATACCAAATATAAACGATCATGTACCAAAAAATACTGAAAAAATCGTTTAGATTTGGCTTTCCAAATTATTAAATCTAAATATAATCGTGTACCAAAAATAGCTAAATCTAAACGATCGTGTACCAAAAAATCTTGAAAAAAAAAATTAGATTTGGCTACCAAAATCTAAATGATAGGAAAGAATAGTCAGATCTAAACGATCATTTTTCAAATATATTACGCACGTTGGATGTCAATTAATCACGGGTCATTTTTTGTATTTTCCATTGTAGGCCTATAGGTTTTTTTCGTTTTTGTAATTGTTGTATTAAGTGTAAATATTTTAGTGTTTTGTTATATTTTTTAAAATACCCCATAAAATTTAGGGGGTCAAAGAGTTTTGCACAATTTGTAGGTGTTTTTTCTTTTTTCTTTTGTTTTTTTCTATTTACTTTGAGAAACATTTTTTGAGCAACTAAATATTTAAGGACACAAAAAACTCATTTGTATGCAAGTGGTATACATGAACACGAATCCTAATTTTTGCCTATGTTTATCTAATCGTAGGCAAAAAGTGAATGAGTTTTCTAAACCAATTTTTCTTTTGGAACCTCTGAACTACTCGTGCTCCAATTTCCTCCTTGTTCTGCTTTAGTGGTGAGGTGCAACAAACATTATTCTAGATCCAGTATTTATATTCATTTTTTGTTTAGGCGTTAGTGGTGCGGCCATTACGTATGTTATATCGCAGTAAATTTTATTTATAAGTTTATTACATTACACGGTATCTAGAGATTTTTCTTCCTATTGTTCTTATATTTACTTTTTATTTTGTAGATATCTAAGTCCACTAATACTTTTTTCGAGATTAATGGCACAAGTTGATCTCTTACCTCCTAGTATCAAACATATGTAGTCTAGTTGGTTTCTGAAAAATGGTAAGTACAAAATTCATGTCACATATTGAAAAATTGCAAATTTCTTGTATCATGTGAATCAGATTATAAATAATTATTTCTTCAATCAATATCGTCTTAGCCACAAAAGATTGTGTGATCAAATTACATGCTATATAGATCTATCATCTATGCATAATAGGGGGGAAATCTTGACTAGTCGAAAAGATTGGCCTTTGCATGCTTAACTTAAATTTTAGCAAGTAGGTTGTTTCAATAAAAATTCATGATAGGTCCACTATATAGGCAACTTCATAAGAGAATTTCTCACAATCTACTTGTGCATTTTTCCTTAACTACTTTCAAAAATTCAAAAAATTGAGCCTAATTTCTAAACTAGGGCTACTGGTCAAATTTGAGGTGAGGAAGATTACGTTTGAGCAAAGCAAAGGGAAAATGGTCATTTTTTTAGAGTAAACTGAGCAATGTGTACCTTTCAGAGTCCTCAGAACGCATCTCTTGCACTCTTGAGCTAAAATTTTGAGGTAATAAAGTTATGACAATTCTAAGCAACTTTGTATAAGAAGGTTTTCTAAAAAGAGTTATGAATTTATAGTTATGATTTTTCAAAGTGGAGTTAAGTTTTTGGATGAAAAATAGTTTTTAGGCAATGCTAGGAGTTGGCCGAGTGACAAGCTTTACAAGGCGAGATGGACATGAAAGTTGGGTGAAAAGAGGTTAGTGGCACATGTTTAGGCCTATGCTAAGCACACGACTAAGGGGTATACGGCACAGCCTGCACCTAAAGGCAAGCATCGCACAAGACGCGCACGACAAATCCTGTGTGTAAGGAGGTGCGCAAAGTGTTGGGCACGTGGCATGCTCTGTTCGTGAGGTTAGCACACGACAAGGTTAGGCAGGACCTACACGTAGCGAAACCCCCTGCCGCCCATGTCTACTCGCGAATCTATGTCAAGGGGTGTTTTTGGGCCATTTTGGTGGTTTTTGAAATTTCTAAGTTAGTTTTGGTATTTTCATGATAAAAAAAATTAAATGGACTTATTTACCATTATTTCATATCAAGAAGAGATCGGAAAAATTTATAGACCAAGGACCTAAGCTTGTATGTGTGAATGAAAAATGAATATATAAAATGATTTCAAAGCATGTTTCTTAAAGCTATTGTATTGAACGAAATATTTGAATTGCCTGGTTTATGAATGATTTCCAAAGCATGTGATTTCATTAAAGTATTTGATCAAGCATAATTACTAAAAATTGTTTATGGCTTTCAAGGATAAATGATTTTGTCAAGACATGGTTATGGTTTATGGTTTGCTTTAAGCAAAATATTCTTCAACGTATTAGAATATTATTTGCAAAGCTTATGGTTTATAAATGTTTTGTCTAGTCCAAGTTATCTCAAAATTAACCCTATGGGGTATATCATCGGGCACCATGGAGGTAAGGACACTTATCTTCGAGGAACAGAGTTAAGGACGCCTAATTCTGATATTTGGAGTTAGGGACACCTAGCTTCGAGGAACAAAATTGGGGATCCCTTCTCTGAGGTTTGGATTTAGTAGATTTGCTCCGTCATCTCCTGAGGAGTAGATTCTTGGTTCTAGACGAGCAAAAACCAGTAATTTTGTACTAATTTTAAAAATGTTTGTCAAGCTATCATATTTAAGATATCGTTATGGTTATTGTTTAAATATTTTTGAAATGTTATTTAAAACCTAATCACTCACTAGACTCGTATAGCTCATACTTTCAAAATTATTTTCCAATTTTCAAGTAGAGGTTTTGTTCTCGGAGCTTGATACCTTGATATCTGTCTACTAAAGGATTTTGTTCTTTTTATGTATGTATCTTGTTGATTTTCAAATAATGAATACTTGGTCGTTTAATTGTGCCATACTTAAGATAAAGTTGGTTGGAGCCGGAGTCTATTTTCATGTAATTATGGTTTCTATTAGATGTTTGTGTAAAACTTATGTAAAGTTTGTTAAAATAAATTGGTTGCACTGCAATTTGTGTTTAAGTTATATTTATTAGCTTCCGCTTGCGTTTCATTTAAAGGTTAGAGATTAAGGGTTAGCTAGTATCGTTTTGAAGGAGAGTGATACCGATTGACTTCACGTTAACTCTTGGGTCTAGAGTAGGTGATGCGGGAGAGGGTGTGACACCTCTAGGCATTTGGCAAAGGGTATTGGACGTTGTTCACCTTATCCATCATATCTACCGTAGTATTCACCACCACGGTTAGACTTCACAGCCTTAATTTTCTTTCCAAGTTGAAGTTCAAATTCAGCTTTAAGAAACTTGAAAACGTCCAAAGATTGAGACTTTTCATGAATTAAATATAGGTACGCATATCTTGAATAATCGTCTATGAACGTAATAAAGTATTGTTGTCCATTCCAAGATGCCATAGGGAATGGACCATAAATTTTTGTATGTATTAGTTCTAAGACGTTTGAACATCTATTAATTGGCACCTAATCTTCTTATGTTTGTTTGTTTCCCTTAATACATTTCACACAATCTTCAAATTTGCTTAAATCAAAGGAATCAAGAATTTCATCTCTCACAGGTCTCTAAATTCTCTATCTAAAGATATAACCTAAACGTTTGTGCCACAACATAGCAACATTTTCATTTAATTTACACTTTGTACCACATGATTTAGACAAAGGACCTTGTTAAATGAAGCATAAGAATCAAGCATGTATAGGTTATCAATTAAAGAATCGGTACCAATAAGCTTGGAGTTTTGAAAAAATTGAATTTATTATTTCCAAAAGAACAAGAAAAACCAAATTTATCCAAACTGAAAATAGAAACTAAGTTCCGTCTAAATGACGGTACAATAAAAATCTTATTTAAATCTAGAAAACAACCAATTTTTCAAAGTAATCTAAAATTTCCAATAGTTTCTACTAGAACTGCTTTATCATCGTCCACATAGATGAATTTTTCAACATCATTTGGCAATCGACTCCACATGCAACTCTAGATAGATATACTTGTGTGAGTAGTAGCACCAGAATCTACCCATCAAGTATCTGTTGGTACACAAAAGCTAAATTAACTTTAGAACAAACCAAAGTAAGAAGCTTACCCTTCTTTACACACCATTTGGCGTACTTGAGACAATTTTTCTTGAGTTGACCTTTATTTTTGCAGAAGAAACAAGGGTTCTCCGTAGCTTGTTTGTTTCTTATTCTGTTAAGATTTTTCTTTTATAGCATCCAGAGACTTTCTTTTCTTCTTACCACGAAAATCAATTGCAAAGTGAGCACTTTCTATCACATCACTTAATCCTATCTTCTTCTTGCACACATTGTGAGATAAGCTCATTAATGTTCTGTTTATATCCTTATGAGTACCATAACTTATCTTAAACTGAGTGAATCATGCATGAAGAGAGATAAGTACCAGATGTACGAGTAAATTTTCATTTATCTCAATGTCAAGTGTCATTAATTTACTAGCGAGATTGAACATTTCCATAATGTACTCCCTTAATTATGTTCTCATTGCTCTTATACCTCATGGAAGTTAAAGAAGTCAAAAGACTACTTGCTTCCTCTTTTTCATTTTTAGGAAAACATTTCTCAATTTCGGCAAGGAATTTATTGGCATTTTCACTTTCCATGGTAGAACCCCAAAAAGACTCCAAAATGAAGTGCCTAATGATCATTAGACACATGTGATTTCACTGTTCCCACTTCTCAATATTAGTCGTATCCGGTTGCGTTCCTTAGTAAAAATAGGTTTATCTGTCCTCAATACAAGGTCCAAATTCATACACCTAAAAAGTATCCCTAGGCTTTCCTTCCAAATCTTGAAATTCGATCCATTCAACTTAGGAATTGAACTCAGATTTTCAAATATTTGAGTAAGACCAACTGAACAAAGAACAAGCAGATGATATATTCACAATCGATACATGTCATAATATAAAATATGAAAAAATAATTTCATATATATGGTGGGTCCCTTATACAAAAAATACCTAACACAAAATTGATGTCCGACCTTTGGGCAAAGACATTAACGATAAAGTACTCTCAACATAGAATCAAAGTATTGACAATAAACTCTCTCAAAAAATTAATCTTTCCTTAAACCAACTATTTTTCACGTGAGCAATCCTTATAATTATCACGTACTCATTACCACCGCATAGTCATAATATGGCCAAATAATTATCTTCCTTTAGGCCAATAATTATTCGCAAAAATCAAGAAATATTCACATCCTATATTTTAAAATTAAATTAATCTCGATAACATAAACTACTTTGATAACATGTTATCTTGACCAATTCAATCTAAAATATAAGACATAATAATAACAATTTTATTATTGTCAAAATAATGGAGGAAGAACATCAAATAATTTTTACCAAAATTCATCCAATAATTAAGTACATTAAAATAGAATTAATGGAACATAAACAAGTCAAGCTCAATTAATTTTGAATCTACAAGAGAATGAATTAAATTTGAATGCACAATAAGATTAATCAAATTTTAAACTTAAATCTTCTAATGACCAAACTTTAGATTTAAGTACACAGTAATTTAGTTTTCATGGCCAAAAGAAAAGTGGCATAACAACTTCACAATTAATATTAATGAAGAAAGCTTAAAAACCCTAACATTAATAAAATTAGTTGACAATTAATTCAAAGATTGAGAAATTCAATATTACCAAATAATTCTCAAATTCACCAAATTGAGCGTTCAAATTTACAGCCGACAAGTGAATTCAATTGAAAGCCCATCATTAGTGACAAAGCATATTTTGGAGTCGAATTTCTTTTATTATTTAGCCATAAATAAAGATAAATGAATCAAGACCAATACAAAACATATTCCAACAATTTATGGTATGATACCACTTGTCAGCATAAATACTTTAAATCTATAAAATAGATTAACCCAAAATCATTCATGTCAAATTTTCAAGAATAAGTTACATACCAGATTTCCATCTCGAAGAATTGGTGATGGCTATAAAATGGCTATTGTCTTCCTCAAAACTCCAAATGTCCCAGGATCTTTGTTTATTGTTTTAGTATTTTGGACACCATAGCCATAAGTTTCATTATATACTAGTTCAATTAGGGTTACAGTTAAATTCTAATCAATAACTTCTATCCAGTTAGCTCATACTCAACTAAAAATCTCGAACCTTAATTAAATATATTACATAAGTCCAATTTAATAAAATAACCAGATGTGTAAATTATTAATTCATACCTAGCCCCACTTTAATTATTTGAACACATCTAACCATTTGAAAAGACAAAAAAAACCTTAGGCAGGCAGAGGCACATGAATCCATGGCGATTTTCATGTCGAAGGAACCGTGTGAATTTAATTGGAATTTATCTTTGTTTCTTTAGTGTCATCCACTCAATCTCTCATTATTATCAAACGTCTAACCCTTCAAAACTTAAAACATGATTTCTTTCTTAGTTTCATGAATTAAATACATTTATTCAGATTTATATATTTAGTTAACAGTAAGACAACTGTTTTCAAAGAGTGGTCTTCTGTTCTTTCTTTTTTACAAAAACTACTTTTTGCAACACCCTTTTAAAGTTAATATTATTGTAAATTTAATTTCATAATTTGCTACCAAATACATATATGAAAAACACTAAAACTATTTGTTAAGTACGGGAGGCCTTTGTGTATAAGGGTAAGACTCAAACCGCTTTGCTCCTTCCCATCTTTCTTGACCAAGAAGAAGGGGGAGGTCTTTGTTGAAGCCCTGCCCACCCTTCTCTATTTTGAGGGACCCGGATCCCTCACATTTAGGATTTCCAATTTTTCAGATCCTGGAAAAGGATCAAGGGATAGGCTTGATACCATATCCACTTTTAGGGTTGACGCCGTAGTTGAAGAAAGTTGTAATTTGACTAGTTGGTCTCTCTTTCCTGTGCTCGCTAACCTATCATTTGTGCTAATGAAACTCTGTTTCCATATCACCAATGAACCAAAAGCATTCTCCTAGATTTGTAAAATCTATGCTTTAGAATATACAAAAGAATGAGTTTTAGTAGCATTCAACGTTTGTGTGTATGACCTAAATTTAAATGGTGAGAAATCTACTTGTGAACTTAAATATGTAGCATGAAAGGTAGATTATTGGGTCATTTGAGGTTTAAAAATTTTGGGCTTGTGAACGTGGTTTTTATCTCAGGGGTACAATGACATATATGACAATCAAATACAAATAATAACAAATTTAGCACAATTTATAACTATTCTTAGATATAACAAAATTTTAACTTCAATCAATACATACTTATCTAACAATGAATGAAGTTTATTAGTTATATCACTTATGGAGCTCCATCATTAAAAGGTATCTATCAATGACTTTACATGCTCATTTGCTATTATGTTTGTCATTAGTATTTCATATCAATAAAATATAAGAATCATAATATTTTACCTTGTTTATTTTTTGGGTGATTTCTTGCCTAGCCTATCAATTATAAACGTGAAAATGTTATCTATTGGTACTAAACACAAAAATATTCTACCAAACATGTACTCATATTGGTTGCTAGTAGAAATAAAATAGTTCTATTAGTGTTATAAAAATTATAACTAACAGACATACTTACAGTTAGTCGATAATATGCATAAAAATTGTTCATCGATAATAGACATAAACGGTTAAAATGGTTTATTAATTATAGAAGTTTATCATCGATAGACTATATAAATGGTACATCAATGATAAATGGAAAGTTTAAAAAGATTGTTATATTTGCAAATTATTTTATGACAACCAAATTTGCTACCATTACAGTTCATCCTTTTCATTACTGAGTCAATATTTAGATGCATGAATTTTCTAATCTCAAACAGACAGATATTATTTGTTCTTACTTGAAAGTTGAATGTCCTTAACCATTTGAAAACCTCTCCAGCCAGCTTCATCCTTGAAGAAGATGTTCACTTGCAGTTCTTTATACAAAAACCACA
>JBBPDI010097119.1:0-11171 GCA_037974545.1 Cucumis variabilis | reverse complement strand
AATAAGATTCATAAATAAACTATAGATTAAAAATTAATATGGATTCGATTCATATTAGAACTATAGATTATGTGAGACGATCTAAACCATCAGTTATAGTATATTTGATATAATGTAAAATTAATCTTATATAAGATATAATGTAAAATTAATATTATATGAGATATGATATAAAATTAATATTATATGAGATATAATATAATTTAAATTTATATTATATTTATATTAATATAAATTTAATAAAAGAATAACTCCCAAGGGAGTTATTCTACGTGATGGAGAGGAAGTTATTTGATAACTTCCCCCTCCATCTCTATTCATATCTTTTGGTTAAGATATAGAAGTGGGGATGCAATCTTGTTGAACTAGTTTTTTTCTTTTTACGTCCAAAAAGAAAAATCTCTTCGTAAAAAATTATCCTTTAACAAAACAAAAGAAACATAGAAGCCCTACAAACTCTCTGGGTTTTTTTTTTTTATCATCTTGAGGATAACAAGGAAGACTTTGTGGTGTTCTTTGGGAGGTTCAAGAATTATTGGAAGATTCTACAAAGGTTAGTTTTCTTTTCTTCTTTTCCTCCATAGAAGTATGTTTATGTGTTTCAAGTTGAATTTCTTTTGCACGGTGTTCACACACTTCCGCTATGAAAATTCCATTCCTTCATCTAATTGGCGGTGTGCCTTTGTCAACCCTTATCCTAAACTCAAATTGGGCGGTCGAGTCCCTTCAATCATCGACCTATTGTTATTTGTATTATATCACCATGTCTAGGTGAAGTAGGTTAACTTATTCATTTGATCGTCGTACACTCTCTCCATGTAAGGGTCCTTATCGCACAATTTATTCGTAACTTAAATTTTACTGACAAGAATCTCTTTGCATATTATTTTTATTGCAAAGCCTTCATTGCATTGTGTATATGCGATCAGGGCCTTACATTGGATGCGATCTTGATAGAAGAATTTCGTCGTCCAAATCCGTGTCAAATAAATTATCGAATCACACACGAAGTACTAATCTTAGTGGTAAGTCTGGGTTGAGCTCAGGAAGAACATTAGTTTCTCAAACTAGTAACCAAATGAGGAGTTTTGAAGTTTTTTGGAATTGCAAGAAGATTAAGGGTCCGTTTGGATTGAATTAAGAAAAAAATGTTTTTTAAGAAACTTATTTTTGTTTAAACTCTTTCCTAAAAATTGTTTAAAATACACTTAAAAATTTATTTTGAGTGGCTTCCAAAGACTTTAATTTTTTTTTTCAAATTAACTTATTTTTTAAATTAATCATTTAAAAACGTAATTCAAACACACCATAATTTGCATGAAACAAAATAGGATTATAAAATTCAATGAATAAAGATCCCATCTGAAGGGATAAGAGCCCTTTGCATCGGAAGTAATTAATAGAATCATTAAACTCAAATTTAATTAGGATTTAGAAAAACCAATACCTTGAAAAAAAGAAATACATAAACCAAATTATTGTAACCTAAAAGCATAGCTAAGTATGCTTTTACATAAAAAAAATAGAGTTAGACAGAAAAAATAAACTGACGTTCATCAAAGTATCTCTAAAACACCAATATTCGGATCATCACTACTTAAAAATATTTCTGATCTCTGAGCAATTGAAATTTTGGTATGTGGGAACCAAAATTGCAATGAAAATTTTACAGAGAATTATTTTATATAACTGAGATTTTTTTTTTCACTTAAAAAATGATGAAGCCCTTAAACTACCAAATCCGTTCCCATATCATCTTTTTTAGAATGTATATGCAGAAAAAAAAAGGAGAACATGGAAAACATCCCACAATTTTTAGTAACTCTCATGTAAGAGAGTTACTTTATTTATTTAATAAAATAAACAACAATAATATAATATAATATAATATAATAAATTAATTAGTTCAATAGTTAATAATTAATTAAATTAACAATGAATTAAATCCAATTCAATTAACATTTCATTGAAATCATTTTTAAATGAACATCTTCCATATAACCTATAGTTTTATTTAATTGATTTAATTAAATAAAATTTAATGAAATATAATTAAACTAAACTATTAATTAATTCTCCAATTAATTAATTGCTAAATGGTAAAATGTACAAGTATATTGCATAAAATGTATATATACAAATACAATAAACTAGGACATTCTTATATCCATTACACATCTCCTACGTGTCCTAGATTATCTAATGCACATATCTCGTATATCTAAACATTCTAGATGACTCTCAAACACTTTAGTTGTGAGAGTCTTTGTGAACGGATCAGTTGTGAGGCTCTGATCTAGAAAGGAGTCCTGTTACGTTGAAGAGGAACTCCATTGAGATAGGTTAGTTTGACTAAGTATAGAAAGAGGTATTCTACGAATAAGGATTGGATTGGAGAAATGGTAATGCGAAAGAAGTATTTAAGTCAAAGAGTGATCGCATAAAAGTTGGTAACACGTTGAGGTTGCTGGCAAAGAAGAAGTTTGTGTTTAACATTAAGAACTAGGTGATTGAAGGTAGCAATGCAGAGAGAAGTGTCTAGCCTAAGAGTGTGGTGATGAGATAGGTGTTCGATTGAGGTGAATAAACAATCCTCTAGGGAAAGTAAATGTATGTTGCTTCTCGAGAAGAGTGTAGACGATTTTAAAGAAGTTTAGATTTTCAAGAGATAAAGTTAGTGTCTCAAGGAGGTGTCTAATTACCACTAACATTTAGCTTACGTGTCGAGTTTGAGTTGGTTGTATAGTGCGACAAAACGGTAAAGTGACATGTGTAAAATGTGGAAGTGACCCTTGGATGTGAAAGGTCGTTATAAATAGGACCAATGGTCAAAAGAAAAAGGTAAAAAAATCTAAACGTTTTACTGAGTTGTTGAAGAAATCACTGGGCAAGAAAAAGAAGCCAAAAGCCAAAGGGAGAAAAGAGTTGAGATTAAGTGTTGAAGTGAGTGATCCTTATAAATGAATGTTTGTTTCTGATGATTTCTTGAATTAATGATATTTCTAAATGAATGCATGTTTTTTATTACAGAAACGTTGTAATTGTGATCTTTACAAATGAAGAAAGTATTTTATGAATGTTTGTATGAAAAGCTTTCTTTTGTAATTCTTTCATTGATGATTGTTGTATCGTATTGATTTTTATGTGTTAAAAGTGATCTGTTGATCTAATGTCTCTCATTTAATGTTAGTGTTGTTTATGTAATGAGTATTGGAGATTGATCTATCGCCAAAGGCTGGTGAAAATCCCATGTTTATTGCAAGATGCTAGTAAAGTGAATTCCAGGTCCATGTAATGAAATGCTGGTGAAAGTGAATCCTACATCTGGGTGAGAATGAGTTAAGTTCTTTATGCTAGATGTTGGTGGATTTGAATTTCAGATCTAGTCAAGGAATAAAATGTGAGATGTTAGTGAAAACGAATCCTAAATTTATCGTGGACGCTAGTAAAGTGAATTCCAGGTCCAGGCGATGAGATGTGGGTGAAAGCTAATCCTAGGTCTGAGATCAAGTGTTACGAGACGTTGGTAGAAATCCCAAGTCTATCCCGAGACGCTAGTAGAAATCTCAAGTCTATTCTGAGACTCTGGTGAAAATCCAAGTTTAACGAGTAATGTTGGTAAAGTGAATCCTAGGTCAAGGTAGGTAAATGCTAGTAAAGTGAATTCCAAGTCTAGGCAATTAGATGTGGATGGGAGAATCCTAGATCTCAACAGTGAATGGGGAATGTTTGATGAACTGAAACAAGTAGAACTGTTGCAATTGTAGTGCTTGTAAATTGTACTAAGAACTTATGTTGATGCAATGAAATATTTGTGTTAATGAGTTTAAGATTGTTATTATTGAAACTGTTGTATTCTCCAAAAAGGTATTTCCTAAACCCATCAATCATGAAGTCTTTGAATTACATTTTAAATTTTCACTCTCCAAGTTTTCAAGCGTTGAATCCAAGTAAAGAATGGTTGTCAAACGTAGAAACCAAGTAAAGGAGGGAAATGTAGATTGTTATGTAAAGTTGTGCGAAGAGCAAGCCGTGTCATTCCATATTGCATTTAAGGAGTCAGTGGGTAATATATGTGGGTAAGAACTTCACTCCTATTAAAAGCACCTCTCTATTGTCGTATTCTTATCTCCCTCTTCTTCAGGATGGAGAAGAGGGAGTTAGAGAGATTCTGGAATATGTGGGAGAACCACCCACGTTCCCTATTGATTTAATTTAAATGAAATGAAACGAATATTAATATTAATATTAAAATAAATATTTAATTTAATTTAAATTAAATTAAATAATTCATTAATTTATTTTAAATAAAATAATCCATTAATTTAATTTAATTTAAATAATTAATTAAATAGGAATATCTCTCACAATTAAATGAATATTAATAAATCATATTTAAATGAATATCTCACAACTTATAGTTTTAATTTAATTAAATAAAATTAAACTAAACTATTAATTAATTATTCATTTAATTGCTTAAATTTTAATAAATTAAATTTAAAATATTAAGATATTTAATTAATTTCTAAATTAAATATCTTATATTTAATTTAATCTGAATTTGAATCATATTCAAATATAAATTTCTCCCAAAACCTATAGTTTTAATATGTATCACATACATATTAAATTTTAACCTATAGTTTTCATATGAACTCATTCAAATATTTTATTCTCTCATAAATTAACTTTGAATCACATCGAAAACTATACTAATACAAAAAAGTTTAATTAAAATATAAACTTAATATTATAATATATATACATTATATTAATTCCCAAAGTAAATTTGAACATTTCAAATTAGAACCAATATAAATAAATCTCATTACCATTTATGAGTTAGAAAGGGGATCTAATGGACCTACATATCAGAAGCTACAACGATATGAGATTATATGACTAAACTCATTAACCACATTAATCTATATTCGCTAACTGTGTGTACACTCCACTAAAGTCTCACATCTAAACTCTTTTCGTTAGCATTTTACCTCCAGGTTACAATTTTAAGCTTCTTCTAGTTTAGTAGTCCCACTAAACTCAATAGCTTCTAATGCTTTCAACCTTTATATGTCGTACTTCTTCTCGGGTTGTTGTCCCATAAAAGCAATCAACCTTTGAGCAAGTCCATCATAAATCGTTTCTTCTTGCTCTCTTCTCGCATTAGGGTTAACTAAATGCACTTTTGAGTCCATCATGGGCTCATTAGTTGCTCTTGATCTACTTCTCGTAGCTCTACCTGTTATTGGTGGCATATCTACTTATCCTGTCTACAAGAATAACTTAAACACTTGCCACCAATCACACTTAAAACTACCAGGTTTCCAAAACATGCTCTAATACCAAGATGTCACACCTCACCCCACTGACCTGCTTGCGTATCTCACGAGACGTAGTGCAACTTGAGCATCCTTGACGCGGTTAAATGCCAAAGACACTTGTCTGAACTTTCTTAACTTAGCTTAGAAAATATACTTTTGGCGATAAAGATAAGATGTCGGTTGCCAACCGACACTAAAGATCTTTAATGTTGATTTTAAACCGACATTAAAGTTCAAATTTCTTCTAGTAACGATCCTGAACCAAGATCGTTTAGATTTTATACACGATAATTTAGCTCTTAGCATGCGATCGTGTACCAATATCTAAACAATCTTGGTTCACGATTGTTTAGAAGAATGACACACACGCTAGTGTGATCGATGTTGATACTTCCTACATGACCGGGTATAAGTGCCTGCATGATCATGTGTTATTTCCTACACAATCACGTATCATGATCGTTTAAAAGAAAAATTACAGGCGCGCTTGTGGCCGATTAACTGCATCTTAATGGGGGCATTTTTTATAATTCGCATCGTGAGCCTGTGAACATTTTCCATCTTCAAAATTGTTTTATACAGTATAAATATTTTGACGTTGTGTTATGCTTTTTAAAAGACCCCTTATTGCAATCTAATAAATAAATACTTATAATAAATCTAAAGCACAGAAAATAATATTTTAGAATGACCATGTGAGAGAGTTTGTGACCGAGGTAAATATCAAAACAAAATAACCGAAAGTAATTTAAAGTCCAAAAGATTATGGGGGAACAAAGTCTCATATTACATCATAATTTCAAGATTCTATATCTAATTAATTTCATCACAGTTTCATACCTCCTCCCAATCATTTCTCCATATTGATTTATGTGAGTTTTTCTTTCCTTTTTTTCCCCCTAAGTTTAATATCCAATAGTAATTATGGATTATATATATTTTTCTTCTCATCTCTTCGATCGTCACATTCTCTCTGAGGAAGCATTAAAACAAAACAAAAATATATAGGTTATCATTTTTCAAAATCCAAAATTAATTCTTTCAACCAAAGTTACAACCACTGTAAAATCATATACCATTCACCAAAAAAAGAAACCCAATAGTAATCTTGAATTACCAAATTTCAAATCTCTATCACCTAAGAATAATAGTGCGTTGTTGCCGATAAATACAAATTAAACACTACAATTGTAGTGTTGTCACCAAGAAAAGTTGCTTGAGTTGCAATGCTAAAATTCAAATTTGGAAGTACTATTTTGAAGGCTCAACAAAAAATTTCTAATTCAAACAATGATTCTAATATTTATGAATATGTTATTGAGGCTCTAAAGATATGCTCTATACAAGAACAAAGACAAGCTTAAAGGGAAAGCTCTTGACAGAATCCAATCAGTATTTAATTTCAATGAGAATCTGAATTTCATGAGAGAATTTTAAAAAAATATTAAAACCGGCTTGAGTGAACTAATAATTGTTAGAAAGAGACATGCACATTAAAAAAAAAGAAATCGAAAAAATTACCCTAATTGCACCTATTTAACAAGCAACCCTAAACTAAAAAAATTGGGGTTTAGGAAAACATATACTTTTGTAGCTATTCGAATATGAACGACTACACCTCTCACTAATTCGCACGGACCACCACTAGTAGTCACCTACTATCCTTTGGACGAAGAACCGGTTGTCGAATCCGATTGATGAAGGAACCAAGATGGAGATTTGAGAGAGATCAAATTTGGAAATGAGGGTTATTTTTTTTCCTTTTTTATTTATTTATTTATTTATTGGTGTGATAGAGGTGAAGAAAAATAATTTAGTAAAAGTTAACATTTTGAAATTTTTAACAAAATTCCAAAAGTTTTTTAAACCAAAGATTCAAAAGTAATGTAACCTTGAGTGGAATTATTCACCATTCCAATTTCTATTAGTGAGCTTGGTGTCATCACCATAAGCCTCCACATAGCTCACTAAGAGTTAGTGGGATTATCCAACAAAATGTTGGATTTTTCCACTAACTTTTAGTCAAGGGGTAAAATGGTCATTTGACCATTCAAGCCAAAGTCAAACTTTGACTTTTTCGAGTCAAAAGTCAACTTTTTTACTTTTTATAATTGTGATCGTCTTGACTAAATTCGATCTCCCGAGCATGAATCCGCATTCATTTTCTCAAAATTGAATCTATAGCCGGTCAAAGTTTGACTTTTTAAAGTCAAAAGTCAACATTTTGATTTTCTACAACTTTGATTATTTTCATCATTTTCGAGCTTCCGAGCATGAATCAGTATTCATATTTATAATATTTAAATCTCATTTAAACATAAATCTCTATTTCTAATCTGAAATTCAACGATTATATCACATATACTTGTCAGTTTCTCTCTCTTCTCCAAATTCGAACAATTCGACTTATTCCATCACACTATTATAAGTTTATTCCATATGAACTACCAGAGGAACCTATTGTCTATAGATCATGGACTCCAACGATTCAAGATAAACTGGCTAAACTCTTTTAGACCGAGTTAATCAACATTCGTTAACTAACCGGTCATTTCACTAAAGTCCCACAGTTGCACTCCCCTCACTATAGATATATTTGTGTCCATTTGATAAAACCATAATCAGTAAGTTAATCCTTCACTGGTTGTTCATAACCTCGACTGGGTCAAAATATCGTTTTACCCCCAAGACTACATCTTGTTTCTCAAGTCCCACTGATCCACTGTTGAACAATTAGTTTAAGGTCTAACCTATAAACTTAATCCTTCTCGGGCCAATGAGAGGGTGGTCCCCTTGTTCAAGACTTGGATTCAGTGCTTAAGAGAATAACCTATCTACTAATCTTAAAGTGGATAGGAGTGAATTTCGTCTTGCATTCTATGTCCCCAACTATCCACCCGATCTTATCCCTAAAATGGGAGGCTTATTGGGCCAACGCTGATGAGCTGTCCTCATCTATGCAGATCTAAGGATAATCTCATGTGAACATGAGTTCATAGTTGACTCAGGATTAAGATTAAGTTACCTAGGTCATCAATAATCGAGATAGTCAGTTTTAAATACTAAACGGTGTCATAACATAAAAGAGACTATTTCATGGTTTAGTCTTATGTAAGTACTTTACATATGATGCCTCCACTTTCATGTCTCTACATGAATGTTTTAGGATCACCTAGTTTGTACTAACTACAAAGTGGGCCGCATCCATAATTTCTGTGAATAAGGCGAACCTTTATTCATATACTATAGACTATTTAGGTTATATACTCGAACTTGATCGACGTTTATGTCTCTACATAAAATTCAAGTTTACTCAAAAATAGCCTCAGAACTTAGTTTATTGGATTTAGTATTATAATTTTTAATTTTTCAATAACGATTTTATTGAATAGAATATAATTAAAAAGTACGAGTTATAGGACATAAAATTCCAATAATAAATAGGTAGGCAATTTATTTTTTCTCTATATAATTAAAATTTTCAATCACATGCATGAAATGTTGGAAACAATTAGGTATGCAATGAATGATTTGCATTGGGACATTTGTGACTATATAAGTTTCGTATAAGTAAATATTTCTTTTTCAAGAATGTTTCATGATTTTAAATTGTAATAAACCTAACTTGTTGCTATTGATTTTTCCTTCAAATTAAGTGACACAATCAATTGATCAAATGTAGTAAATCTTTTGCTAGCTATTTATATAAAAAAATCTCTTTTGAGCCATTGTGTAATTAGTTGTGTATAGATGTAAAGTGAGAATTGGTGCTAGTTATCTCATTAATTCTTACAAAACTTTTCTTCCTCAATTAAATACATCATCAAATTTGATGTAATTGTTCATTTGTGAAATTCCCGGTAATATAATTATTATTTTTAAATAGTAACATATATTTTAGACTTTGGTAAATAACTATTTTCTTGGGTGCTTTAGACTTCTATTAATTAAAAATAATATTTTATTTTAATTTGCCAATAAAATCAAAGAATTAATCATCAAAGTATACCAAGTCGAGTTGGAAGGAGTAGCTGTACCTGTTTAAACTGGTTCCGAATGAAGACTTGTTAGTATTTTATTTTTTCCTTTCTTAATGATGATGGACATATTCTGTATATGTTAGATTTTATGATCTTATGCTCTTAGCTCATAGGTTGTATTGAATAAAATTAAGTTGTTATTGTCTTTTATATTTAATTAGCACAACTTAATAAAATATAAAGTAAAGTCCTAAATTACTTTTATTGATGCTCTATGATAACATAAATATTTTTATTGATGTTCTATATATATATATATCCTTTGATTTGAAAATATTCAATTATTTCTCAAGTAACAAGAAAAGAAGTTTCTCTCAAATTCTTTGAACCTTTACCTTTGTCGTCTTCTTTGAACTTCAAATCGATAGTCATCTATATATTTATATTTAAAACTTTACGAACAAAATAACAAGAAAAGCAACTTCACGGACCAAAATAAAAATTATGTTGAGAGTAGAATTTTGAACCCACACCCTTTCTTACCAAAACCTAAATCTGACGCCTTAGACCAATTCAAGGATCTCAAGATTTGATGACTATAAAATGGTAGACTAGTATAAATAAATTTCATCTCTAATTAGCAATGTGAATTAAATCTTCCCTTTAATTAATATAATTAATGAAATGGTGGAAGAAGAAGAGATTTTTGGAAAAAAGTGGTGCATGAAAAAGAAATTTTTAGTCATGCAAAATTTGAGTCCAACAATTATTTATAATTAAACTAAAATATATGTGAGGTTAATATATATATATATGTGCGTGTGTACATGTGTGTTGAGTTGAATTGGCTCAGAAAACAAATATTTGAAATTGCAAATTTAAGTTTGATTGCGCTGAATTAAAATAATGGTGTGTTTTTTCTTTAAGACTATGTTTGCAAACTTTTCAACCATTCAATTACACATGCATACTTTGCTTGTTCAATATTTTAGCATTAAAACATCTGTAACAACTCCAAGTTCTCGAATTAAACTAAGATTGTTACTTGAATATTAGACTCATACTTAACAAAAAACTGGATAAATTTAAATAAAATTTTTACAACGACAAGGAGAATTTATAAAAGTTCGGGCCCTAGTTAAAACAAAGTTTGAAAGTTCAATTTAAATATCGAAAAAAGGAAAGTTAAACCACGAAATCCCCTAACAGTCTCAATTACTAAAGAAACCCAAATAAAGCATAGACATAAAGCGGAAGCAGTTTGAAGAACACCCCCTATGGCAATCACGGCTCCTTCTTGTCCCCCATCGATCCACCTCCCTTGTTACCTTTGCCTGAAAAATTAAACATAAAAGGGTGAGTATAAACACTACTGGTCTCGTTAGGGGAAAAATAAATTGTTAACTTTCTATTGGGGGTGCCCCACACTTTTTCAGTCTCGTGATGCCCTAGGAACACACACAATCAATCTAATGTCCCACAGGACATATATATCAGTCTAGTGCTTTGCAGGAAGCACATATCAGTCTAGTGCTCCCGAAGGATGCACAACATATGGCGATCCCGTAGGACACCTGCAAGGCACGCTACCCAATAGACGAAGCTAACAATTCTCCCTCAGGAATATAAACCATTAATCAGTCTATTCCTAATATAGTCAAATTGTTCCATCATTTAATCATGTCAGTGTAGCGCACTAACAGTCAATCTACTCAATTATATCACAATTCCAGTTGATAGTATAACCATATCAGACAATCGCAATATATTTATGACACCCAATCTAAACGACAGTCTACAAATTTACATTCACCCATTAAACAACCATAATCTACATTTGTCATCATATCTACGTCCATATATA